>NAJI01000169.1:0-52818 GCA_002179835.1 Calonectria leucothoes | reverse complement strand
AAAAAAAAAAAAAAAAACTCCAAGTCGCGCTAGTAACAAAGGAAAAGATGATGAAATGAAGGCGAATGATAGTAATAATGATACACAAAAAGGACTGATTCCCTCCTTCCGTTTTTTATCATAACTCGTAAAGCTTTGAAAAAGATCAATATGAAACCCCCAATGATGGTTTAATCAGGTCTCCCATGGAGCGACGGGATTCGGCTCCTTTGTGCTCGGGACAGAAAAGATGCTGCTCGACATGGAGTGGGAAGCGTGGCTGAGGGCCGAGCATGATTGTCTCTTGTGCTGCTCCTGGGCTTTCTTAAAAGCCTTTTCGGGCTTGGCCCCGATGTCGAGGTGATGGCTCCCTCAGGGAGTTTGACGATGGGCAGATGCATCTTGGCAGCGGCCTGGGGATCGTCGAATTCGATGCCGTGTTTCTTATACGTCATCTTCTTTTGCGTCTTGAATGCCTGAGCCGATGGCTCGCTCACTGACAGCCAGTTCTTAATTTGGGTGTACCAGCGAGCCTTTTCCGGCTTTCCGATGGGTGTTTGGGAAGTCGAGCAAACAGAAGCACGAATCCTGTCTCGGCCATTGACGGATGGGTCATATTCGAAGTGTGATCGATCCGATGCCATGGAGGAAGAGCCAGAGCTGGCAAAGGTGCCGGTCGGTGAGTTTGGTACAGACAACATTTCAGGCAGTGGAGTTCCCGTAGGTTTCGATATATATATATGTGTGTGTATATATGATAACCGTCCCGGCTTCAAGGGCGCAAAAGGCGACTATCCCGAGAATCAGGCGAATCACAGTCGCTTCGCTCGTGTCAAATGACTGACTCGGCCGTCCCGGTTCAGAGAAATGGGCTTTGTCTTGGACCGCAAAAGAAATGTTGGTAGAATGAGAATGTCTCAGTTGCGGAGGCACTGATTGGGCACGGGAACCAGCAGGGTTTGGCTGTGAGGAATGCAGGGACTCGAATAGTTCTGGATCACGAGTGTTTAGAACGGTTGCTAGTCGATTCTGGGCGCTGGAAACGGTGATAGCAAGTCGGGTCTCGGTCGAGGCAGGGAGTGGGCGATGTCTGAAGCAGTCGGTAAAGTGGAGACGCCTTGTGCAGAAAAGCAAGTGCCGAATCCAATTGGGTGATGAGAATACCAGGCGGGCACGGGATATATGGTATAGAAGGACAAAGAGTAGATGTGGCGAGGCCAAGGACAGTGATGAAGAGTAGGGGAGAGGATGGAAGAAAAGGTCGTTGGGATGAAGGGGGGAGACAAAAAGAACCACGGGATAGCCGGGGCATTACGACTGGTTATGAACAAGACGTTCCCCGGGCTGTCACCAATGCACCAGCGCCGGTTCAAGGAATTAAAGTCGCCCACGCCCACACACGTCAACTTGCCTTGGCCCCGTCCTGCTAAGCCTGCGATGGAGCGTGTGAGTGGGCACCCGGTCCCGGGACAGGTCCGTACAAGGCTGTTTGGGGAATGGTTGCGCAAAGGGCGGCGGGAGCACACACTAGAAGGAGGCTTTGACGTGTGTGAGTGGGCAGCAAAGGGCCGCATCCCTAGGCACTGAGTGGGCGAGTTGACAAGATAGCGGGACAACCGGGCGCCTACAAGCTGAAAAGGACTCAGCAAGTGGCGTCGGACGGTGACTATGTGCATATGCCATGGCGACGCCGATGCTGCAAAGTGCAAAAGCGTGTGGGTGCGCAAGCAAGCCAATCTCGTCCAAGAAGCGCACCACCCCAAAGCCGCAAGCCTCCATGGTCCTTAATAGAACAACGGACCCCGACAGTTGCCAAGCGAGACAACGCGGAAATCAGAGACAACAGGAAAAAGCAAACAAGGGAGAAGGGATCCAGGTTCGTCGAGGCCACGGCAATCCCATGGCTCCCTCCAGATGGAGTCGTTGCTTGCCGGACCGCGGCCGGGGCTGCCGCTAACGTAGGCGCCACATCATCTTGCTCACGACGCCAGCTGCCAAGCTACTGGCATCTAGCTCGAGCCTCGACCAGAGAAATTCTCCCATTTGACGGAGCGAGATTGAACAATGCATGTCAATGAAATGTTTCTTCCCTGTCACCCGCCACGGCGACGGGTACCAGCGCTAGGCGAGAAGATCTTTTTCCCCCCACCGTGACCATGACGAAAAGTCGCCCGCCAGACAATGGCAACTTGCTCAACCGTCTTCAACGGCTGTTTGCCTATGGCCACATGGCATCAGCATTTTTTCACAATGATGCCAGAGAACAAGGGCCCAAGCGAAGCCGAGGAGGCACAGCTCGCTAAATAACTGCAACGGTTCCAACAGCGCGCTATTCACACCCAGTTCCAACTGTCGCCGCTGTCGACGGCCGCCAGATGCAAGATGGCTCATCAGTATGAAATGCTATTCGACGTCCGCTTACTCGGAATCGCCACAGCGGGTCTCTTCCTCTCAATTGTCCGCGTGGAGGATTGGGCTCTGCATGGGCTGCTGCTCTGCACATTGAGGCATCCAGAGAGTCCAGGCCCAACCCAAGCCCACTCAGGGACGTCACTGAATGAGACAAAATGCAAGCTCGGTTTCTTAGAACTGACTGAGCGAGGCGCCGTGGGGAAGAGGAGAAACCTACATGACGTCTATACTCAGTTGGTGCGAGGGTGCTGCAAGAGAAAGAGACATCCCAGCCGGAGCGGAGGCACACAAACTCGATAGTCTATTCTGCGGTAGCACACGCAATAAGAAATCTTGCCGCCTGTCTGGAATGCGAGAAAAAAGAAATATGAGAGACACCGACACACAAAAAAAGCAAGTTGTCACACTTAGCCGCTCATGGCGCATCAGCTGAACAAAAGCAACCATACTGCTGCAGAGCGCCAGACCGTTAGTAGGACGGAAGATCCCACCCAAAAGATTTTTTTGGAGCCGTAAAAAGGGAAGGGAAGTAAATGTCAGCATACCGTCTCTGAGTGTGTGTGTGTTTTGCCCGTTTCTTAGCCATGGTGGGGAGGCATTGGTGACCACAGCTAGCCAGGAGCCTGCTAAGCAAATTTCGGGAGCTCCAGGCTATGGGTTGGTTCACTTGGGTGTAAAAACACACGATGGCTCTTTGGATTAGAGCTCATCTCGTGGTGAAGCTAGAGCAAATTGTGACGGCATTCAGGAGCAATGTCCAGCACCAACGGAGAGAACGAAACATGGGTCTGGTATTGGTCACACCTTAGCAGGAAAAGCTTTTGCCACTAATGCGGCAACGTGCCAGGGTTTGAACAAGCTCAGCTGCAGAACCGGCTGCCGTCAATAATGGGCATGGGCTCAACTTTCAAGCCAACACCTTGCTGCTGAGCAAAAAACGCGTTCTGAGCAAGCGTTCGACAAACCCGCTTTCCACCTCGAAGCCGTTGGATCGACACAGAACATGGACGATCCTGACCCATATGTCCGCAGTCTCGGGTCACTACCGAGCTTGCATCGCCTGTCTTGCTTGAGTCGGGTGCGTGGGCTGTGTTCGTCTAAGTTGCCGTGCCATCATCCGCCAGAGAACTGTCTCCGTGCAAGCGTCGGGCACGGACAAGAGCGAAGCCAGCCTCGTGATCATTTGTCGTCCGCTATATTTCCATTTGGCTAGCTAACCAGCTTTGGTCGCCAGCTTTGCACATGCAAATGAGGAATTAAATGAGTCCCTCAAAATGTTCTAGCCGCTCGTTCAGTCGGCGACGGGGAAGGTGTCAGTTGTCAGTTGTCAGTGCCAATAATGCATGGTCCGTGCTTCATTCGCATCGGAACTTGAGCTGGCTCAAGATCTGCTCGATCCCGCAGCGGTGGGGACACGGGCGGACCGCCGTTAATTCCCATTCGCCTGGCTGCCTGGCTGGTCGTTTTCTCCTGCCAGCTTCCTCCCTCCCTGTGCCCTGTGCCTGCTTCCTTGTTGGGCCCACTCACCCATGCTCCCACCAACGCTGGGGGGAAAGAGCCCACTGACATGCTGCAACCCCGCTTGCTCAATCATCGTCTCAAGGCAGGCGGCAAGCTCCATCCTCGCCATCACTCTGCCTGCTTGACGCGTCGTCGCATCGCTGCTTCGCCCCCCCTCTCCCCCTTGGATGTTGCTTTTTTTATCGTCTCCCTTTCTGTCTGGTTGATATTGCTTGCTTTTTTTGGCGCCACACGGAACCCAGGCTCTTAAACCCGCAGTAGCCTCAGGCTCTGGCGCCTCCCCGCTGCGAGGGGAGAAAGAGGCGACCCTCTGGCACAGAACCAAACATCCCTTCCGCCCTCATCCCATCCCATCAAACACCAAACGCTCGTCTCGAGACCGACGAGACTCGGAGCGCTGCGCCACCTCAAAAGCATCCTCCGAGCTCTTGGTTTTCTAGTTCCTCTTCCCGGAGTTTGCGAAGCTCCTCCCCCTGCCTTCCTGCCCTCACCTCCCCGCTGGCCAGGTCCAGATTCAACTTGCCGTTGCGGCTGTCTGCCGCTAGCGACTTGCGCCTCCGTTATCCGCCGGGTGACAACCTCCGTTCTCGGGTTCCCGCTTAATCCGAGCCTCATCACGCACCGTCCGTGTCGCATCACATCGCCGCAAATACATCTCGCTCACTCAGGCGCTCTTGCTGACTCCATCGGCTCATCATGCCGGCTCTCACCATCTCAACCGACAACCCCGTCCGCGCCCGTTCCCCGTCTCCCAACCGCCCGCCTGTGTCCCCCATCACGCCGACACTGTCTGCCACACGGCTGCCCGGATCTGGTGAGCAACGTCCGACCCTGACGCACTCGCAGCCCGATCAGACCGGCATCCCCCCACCCCAACCCCAACCTATCGCTTTCGATTCCAACCCAGATGTCATCGCTCTCAAGTCTGCCATTTCTATCCTCCAAATCCAGCGTCAAAAGGCTATCGCAGACCTCCAATCCCTGAACCGCACCAAAGATGAAGCCGTACAAGACCCTGAGGCTTTTGTAAAGGATCTCGTGGATGGCAAGATCAATGCTCCAAGAAGTCTAGCCGATGACGACGATGATGATGATGACGATGACGATGCTGGGGAGGGCTCATCAGCCCAGGCTCCCGTCGACAAGCCAAGAGGGTGGTCCACCATTCCCCAACCACAAAATGTTGTCCGCTGTCCTCCAATCAACTGGTCCCAGTACGCTGTCGTTGGCGATTCTCTCGATAAGCTTCACAACGAACAGGTTACCCGTCCCAGCCAGGGAACTCCGGCTATCATTAGCGCAAATGGCATGTACGAATTCAAAGGCGAGGGCAAGCAGGAGAAGTATGTTGGCGTTGCAGCCCCGTACGCTCCGACCCAGGATCGACTAGTCAAAAAGCCCAAGAGCAAGAAGTAACGACGCTAATGATAAGATGAGATGAGATGTGAGAGTGAGTGTAACGACTGTCATGTTATAATCTGATGCAATGGCCATGCGGCTACTATTCGTTTTCAATTCGCATCACTGGCGTTCTGGGTTTATTAGACAGGGGGCTGGCATCTCCAAAGATCATTCATAGCAAATGACATCATATGTACTGCTTTTGGGCCGAGAAATACAAAGCAAAATAAACGTGTCCTGATTTGCAAGCAATGTGATGTACATAATGTCGACAATAGCCCCGGGTTCGTAATCACTAAATCCACCGCGTGTTCGCCTGCCCATCCATCCAGCGGGTCTGGCCTCATCAAACCCCAATTCGCAACCATCTGAATTTGGCTATTAACCGCAACGCCCCTTTAAAAACCAACTGGATGGTACCGTTCGTTCCCCAAATACGCCCCTAACCATGCTCGGGTGTCTGATAAATAGACAAGAGAGTGAATGAAAGTCGTCTTAGTCAGGCACTATTGGGGGAAATCCCTAATGTATTGTTAGACAAGTCTACCATAACTGGGCGCATGGGGGGTCTTACTCCATGCTCTGCTGTACTAGTCGGCGTAGACGGCGGTTGTATTGTTTCTTCTCCTCAGGGCTCTTGCCCCAATACATCCTGCCAGCTTCAGGGTTGACAAGCTTGCGAGGGTCGTAGGCGGGTTCTTCATCTTCCAGAAAGTCAAAGATGGCTTCGATATGCGATCTAACATCTTCCTTCTTAACAGGATTCGGCGTGTAGCAGATTGTCCCATCAGAGGCTATGTGGTGATGAAAGATGTTGGTTTCGAACTTGATTCTTGGTTGTTCAGTTGGGAATCTAGGACTGAAGTTCATCCTGATGCGAAACAAGCCACCATCCAAGTTGGTCATTGGTCGCCCGAAGTAGGTAATCACCCAAACAAACGGATTCCCATTCTCAAGCATGACATTGTGCGGTATATCTCGAAGCTTGAAAGACTCCACGATCTGCTCAAACTGATGCTGCAAGTTCACAGACACTGTGGTTTCTTGAGCCTGGGCTGCGAGTCCTTCTTCCACCCACAATTCGGGTTCCGCATCGAGAGCTGCCTTGATGTTACGAAGACGACGTTCCAACTCCGTGTAGTTGAAACGTCCATCCATCGAATTGCTCCCAGGCGACTCAAATGGCATCCGCGTAAATGGTTGATTGTCCTTGGCTTCCGTTTTGCCCTTTTCAATCGCAGCCAGATAGGATTCATAATACCACAAAAATCTCCTCTTGCAGAGATCTTTGAAAGGTTCAAACGGGACACTTTCCTCATCCACATCATCATCTTCGAATTCAAGTCTTTCGCGGACCTCTGGGACCTGTCGGCTGCCGTCAGGAGATAATCCTAGGTAGCCCTCAAGTCGTTGTATCACGCTGATTCTCAGGGTTTCGTGTCGTATCTCGGGTCATGTCAGTTACTAGTCATAAAAGGGGGAGGGTGACAGTGTAGATACCTTCTGAACATAGTGTTGTTGGGCGCGCTTGTCCGATTCTTCATTGGCATCCTCAAAACCAGGTTCGTTTTCATAGGGGTTTGCCGACAACAAACTTTGTATCGACAGCATGATGGACTCAATGCCCTGAGCAGACGACCATTCTTCGCCTCGCTCTCCCCGCCATGTCCTAGCAATGTCAGAATTTGATGCTGTATAAGTTTTTGATATGCCCTACCCTAAAATAGACCTGCAACTATTAGTTCATGTCAACACAGGAGACTTGGCGCGGGACTTACAGGCAAACTTTTCCGTTGGCATAAATGTTGGGATTAAACCGACAGCGCCCGCCATTCGTGGTGATGCATTGAACGTTGGGGGACTTGGAGGGGTATTCTGCGCAGCTTGGTCAGCCCGGTTACGATGACGTGAGTCAAACAATCCAAACCTTTGGAGAATCGGAGATTGAACTTCAGGTTAAGCGTCAGCTATCTGTGTTTCTGTGTTGCAGCTGGCGACATACCTCGAAAAACCCAAATTCATACGGTGTCTCGTGAGGTCCCAAGAGGATGGCCTTGAGATCGCGAACATTCACATCCCGGCAGGCAACCACGAGAGCTATAGCAGACGCACATATTAAATTTCTGACTAAAAAACAGCTGCAGGGTCTGGGGGGCAGCCGGGAACAAAAAGGGGAGATAAAGACGACATACACAACTCTGGGATTTGTTGGAGCTCACATAATTCCTAGACGAAGGCGGGCCATTAGTTTGGTGACCCCGCGGCGTGCCAAGAGGGATGTGGCAAGGGAAGCGGGGCAAGGAACCTTGGAAATGCGAATGACGGCCTGGTCCATCATGGCGCCTGATGGATATAGAGCAGGGCCGGGGAAGAAAACGAGTGCCGAATGCAGTCGGCGCGAGGGGATAGGCCTGAGCGAGTCGACGTTGAGGCTTTGGAGTTTGAATTCAGTACGGGCGTTGGGTGCCAGCGAGAAAAGTGTGAGTAAGATTAACGGCCACTGCAGGGAGGAAGGCGCTCGTTTAAGCTGTCGAGCAGGCGGAAGTTGAAGTGGGTAGGTAAGCTAAGGTAGGTCACAAAGGTGGCCCGGGCTGGCGGGGTCGCTGAGGTATCAGTTAGTGCTTGGGATGATGACGAGGGAGTGTTGTCGGCTGCGTGAGGCTGCAAATGTGCACAACTGCAGGAATTTACCACCTATGCAGGGAGCCGGGCGGTGAGGGGCCGAATGTTGTGTGTGCATGTGCGCAAACAAACGAGCAAACACTGGCTCCTCCTTTGGCACCTGTGACTGCATGTGGTGGAATCAGGTCCCATCCGCGCATGCGGTTGGTGCTCAGGCTCGGAAGCATCTCCAGATCAAGCTGGAAGGAAAAAAAAACACTACAACCTACAGATCGGGTCGTTATCCAGCCCTATTCTTCGCGCAGGAAGCACAGCACATGCAAACCACCACGGTGACATCAGATGAGGCACGTGGAATTCATCAAGGCTGCCAGCACGGAAACTGCAATGCCAACTGTCGTGTCATTGGTGGTCGTTGTAGGGTAGTAGGCCAGCTGATGTGTTGGCTGGTGGCCGCGACCTGACTCTCACGCAATACCACCTGGGGATTAAAAAAAAGGGAATACTTAGATCGTTTCAAGTAAGTGGATGGACACATCAATCCCTGCGTACATGATGGTTTATCTGTGTGATAGTGCACAACACGCATTTCGCACATGCACTCCTGCCCTTTTTCAACCACACGAGGCACACTCTCGCCCAGCGGATATGAATGAGGCTGATTTGATGACATGGTTAGGCAACCGGCCACCTTTCAGGTTGGTGCCCTTGTTCTACACTCACATGCAATGATTTGCAATTACCAAAACGAAAAAATACTAGCCTCAGAATGATTACTAAAGTGAAGCCCAGCACTTCTACTTCAGAATAGTTGACATAAACTCCGAGTGGGGCAGCAGAGGAAGCCCAACAAGGCAGGAAGCAAGACACTTTTTCACTGATGGCGGGGTCTTGCAGGGCACCCAGGTACGGTGGTGCTAAAAATTCACTGGTGTAAGAGCGGGCAGCAGACCCCCTGCGAGAGGTGGGTGCTACCTAGCTCCTATAGCTCCAGGAGACGCGAGGCGCGTCAAGCGACGCGTTAATGGGCTTTTTTTGCTGTCGTCGGCAGGCGGTCATCGTAACGTGCATCCCGACATTCACCACCAAGCTTTCGCGGATTGACAGCGCAATATTCAACAACCTCCTGCCACTCAACCCACTCGAAAACCATGGCGAGCTTCTTTGACCTTAAGGCTAGAAAGGCTGCCGCTGTTGCCAATGGAAACGCCGAGCAGAAACAAGAAAAGCCCGTCAATGGTAGAACCCAACCCTGGGTCGAGAAATAGTCTGCATTCCCCCGAAAGCCTCGACGACGCCATCATCGCTAACAATGCTATGTAGTCGACCCAAGACCCTCGATGATGTCACTGCCCAAGACCACACCGTCACAGTCCTGCAGCGGACTCTACAAGCTTCCAATGTGAGTTCAATTTGCGAAAACATGCTATCTATCCAGGGTTGACCACTCCCAGCTTCCGCACATGCTTTTCTATGGCCCCCCCGGCACGGGTAAAACCTCGACGGTTCTTGCACTCGCCAAGGAACTCTACGGTGCCGAATTCATGAAGTCAAGAGTTCTCGAGCTCAACGCATCCGACGAGCGTGGCATTTCCATTGTTCGAGAGAAGGTCAAGAACTTTGCCCGCATGCAATTGACCAACCCGACCGCCGCCTACAAAGAGAAATACCCCTGCCCGCCATTCAAGATCATTATCCTCGACGAGGCCGATTCTATGACGCAGGATGCACAGAGTGCTCTGCGAAGAACCATGGAAACATACAGCAAGATAACCCGATTTTGCTTGATTTGCAACTATGTGACTCGCATCATTGATCCGCTGGCTAGTCGATGCAGCAAATTCCGGTTCAAGAGCCTTGACCAGGGCAATGCCAAGAAGAGACTGGAGGAAATTGCAGAGAAGGAGGGCGTCCCTCTCGAGGAAGGCGCTGTTGATGCTCTCATCAAGTGCAGTGAAGGCGATTTACGAAAGGCCATCACGTTTCTGCAAAGTGCGGCCCGCTTGGTTGGAGCGCAGGCCCCTGAAAAGGATTCCGAGGGCGATGAGAAGATGGACGTGGATAAGAAGCCCGTGACAGTTAAGATCATCGAGGATATCGCTGGTGTCATCCCAAACAACACAATTGAGAACCTCGTACAGGCAATAAAGCCACGAGGATCAGGCGGATCCTATCCCTCCGTCTCCAAGGTGGTGGAGGAAATGGTAGCGGATGGTTGGAGTGCGGGCCAAGTCGTCGGCCAGGTGAGAAAAGCTTATCATCTCTCTGATTCTTATTCTAACAGATCTTGCAGCTATACCAAGCGCTCACTTACGATGAGATGATCCCTGATTCCAAAAAGAATAAGATTGTCCTGGTATTTTCTGAGATTGACAAGCGGTTAGTGGACGGCGCAGACGAACACTTGTCCATCCTGGACTTGTCCATGAGGATATCGGCCATTTTGTCGGAAAAGTAAACTGGGAATAGAATAGACCGCTAATTATGTCTCTGCAAAAGAATGGAGTTGGGGTAGATTTTGGGCGGCGTTTAACCTAGTCGTGTGTCACCAGATCATTCACGACTTCTGTTTGTGAATAGTAAAATTATATCTATCGTCTGCCATCTCAAACTACATCTTCATGACCAATTAGGCCTAAGTTTCCATGTAGACCCGACCAAACATCCCTTGAAGCTTTCCCCACGAGCTTCTTCTTTTCTGTGTGCTTTCTCGTGTTGATGGGCTTCTTAGATCCAGTGCTCAACCACAAGTCACTTTCTGTTGGCTCCTCATTCGCAGGGTCTGATTGATCGATCTCTTCCTGACCAAGGAGATGGTCGATTTCCCGGAGTGCCCTCATAGAATTCTCCAGTGCGACTTGGCCGCCTTCAACCTTTTCCATGACTGTCTCAAGTGTGGTAATTTTGGCTGCATCCGCAGCATACACCCACGGTTGAACCTGACCAGTGAAGCCCGACCGCTGTGACGAGCCCAGGACTTCCCCAAGCCCAGACCTTCGTCGAGACGATCCCGTCTGTGGATACTCCGGCAGAAGCTGACTCTCTTCGGCGAGGTGATTCAGCACTTGACATGCGTCTCTGGTTTCCTGGCCAATTGTCGAATTCATATATGATTTTTGCGTGATTGCAGATTTTTGGCTTCTTGAAAGGGATATGAGTGTTTCAATGTAGGGCGTCAGGAGATAGTTGCTTGGGGCTGGGTCCAGATCGAGCGTGGATTGCCGTTGTGCCTCGGGAGCCTTGAGCACAGGCGGCTGCGATGCTGCAGGCCGCTCCGCAACAGTTGCAAGTACAGATCGTCTGGCGGCGAGATACCGCGAATACTTGTCTTTGATCACGTCCAGTTGGCTATTGACAGCAGCACTGTTGGCTGCCAGCTGGTCGCGAATCTTGGAGGTATCATGGCCATGGTCTTCTCCATCTTCGCCGACTGATGCCTTGCCCAGCTCGGATTCAATCCAGTTGATGAGCTCGTTTCGGGTGACATTCAGCGCATCTAACCGGGTCCCATTGCTCAAGACGTCGGGGATGTTTTGAGAACTGGCTTTGGCTTCCCGAAGCAGCTGTTCCTCCTTGCGCAGGAGCAGCTTCGCCCGCAGCACCGTCTTTTCCAACTGAGAGACCTGGCTCTGAAGATCTGGCGCTGGGGCGGTTTGCTGAGCAACGAGGCTGTTGACCACTTCTCTTGGCACGCTGGGAAGCTCGGCGGCGTCCTGGAATATGTCTTCTGGGTCGAGGAATTCGACCGATCCGGCCGGTTTCTCAATCAGCTGATCAAGACATTGCTGCACAGTGGACAGCCTATCTTGCTTGCTTTGTATTTTGAGCAGTGCGATTCGTTCCTCGACTATGTCGACGCCGTTGGAGGGCTGCGGTTCCCCAGGCGAAGACGGCCGCGATGGGTTGCCTTGTGCCACCTCTGAATGTTTTCGCCGAGCCGCTATATTGGCACTCAGGGCCTCGACGTACTCTCTTTGAAGCCCTTTCAGCTCCGGGCCCACGGCAACATCGTGAGAGCTGTCGACGAGCGACACGGGCTGCTTGATGGGTCCGTCGTGTGAACAAGAACCAAGGTGAAGCGCGAGGACACGCCTGATGTAGTTGACCTGCTCTCGAGGCTTTATAAATGGTTCAAGTGACTTCTGGAAGGCCCCATGAACCTTTGATTGTTCCGTCATTGTGTTTTTATCATTTTCTGTTGGTTTGAATGCCCAAGCTCATCCCCTGATGGATGTCTTAGCACTACTCGGTGTGTATCGGTGGGCGGTTGCAGGTAAACAGTCCCGTCCCCACAGTGTGGTGTGGCTGGTGCCCAATAGGTCGTTAGAGCTTGGCTTCTTTGGGGTAGTTGCTTATTTATATGAGCTATGCCGTCCAGTATCTGAATGTGAATTATTTTCAATTTCTTATACACATAATTGGCTTTCTTATTTTATTAACTGGAATCACATGCTGTGGATTGATAGTTGGATAATAGCACTGACACCAGCCACAAATCTAGCCCCAGGCAGCTTCATAAAACCCACTAATACGTAAGCGGACTAGCCTTTGGAGCCTAGAAGGCTGAGATCCGAAATTTACGATCGCGACCACTTTCAACCTCCAGCGGCGGCGAAGCGAGACCTCATCAATCGACTGCGCACCAATCGCAGAAACCTGAGTCACCTTGGCAGCGATTCTGCATCGAATAAGTCGCGTCGGGGGCAAACTCATGGTTATTTAAAGGTTGAGCTCCGCGAGCTTTTGTCGAGAACATCGGCGTTCTCTATCCCAACCGAGCTTCACAACACGAGTCAACATGTCGGACGCGAATCGAGATGTGTCGCAATACAAGTACTCGGCCATGTCGAACCTGGTCCTCCAGGCGGACCGTCGGTTTGTCACGCGACGAACTGATGAGGCCACTGGTGACCCTGAGTCGCTGGCCGGGCGCTTGAGCATCAAGGACATGGGCGGTCGAGTCGCTCGCGACGCAGCGCCCAAACAGAAGAAGCAGCCAGGTCTTCCCGATGTCGAGCGAGGGAGCCTGAAAGAAGGAGAAGATATCCTTGCACGAGAACAACGAAGACGAAAGGCCGAGGCGCCCCAGATGCGAGGAACTGGTGTCCTCGGCGCGAACGACTTACTGGTAGAAGGCATCACATACCGACCCCGTACTTTGGCGACACGGCAAACCTTCGACCTCATCCTCACAATAGTCGCGAATAACCTAGGAGACGTGCCTCACGAGGTCGTACGCAGTGCTGCTGATGCAGTGCTCGAGTATCTCAAGGATGACGACCTCAAGGACCTCGATAAAAAGAAAGAAGTCGACGATATCCTCGGCGTGGGACTGAGCCCCAAGCAGTTCAACGAGTTGATCAACTTGGGAAAGAAGATTACCGACTACGATGCCCAGGACGACGACGAGGATGTCGCCATGGGTGGCGCAGACGGTGAAGATGCCGAAATCGACGAACGACAGGGTGTTGCTGTCGCCTTTGACGAGGACGATGAGGATGAAGAAGGAGGTATTGTGAACGAGGTGCGAGACGAGTCATCCGAAGATGAAGAGGAGGAGGATGAAGACGAAGATGGAGACACCAAGGCCGGCGAGGCGGTTGGCGAGGACGACGAGATGATCCTTGACTCTGCGCCGGCCGGAGGCAAGAAAAAGGACAAGGAAAAGAATGCTGTTCCAGCCCGTGATATTGATGCTTTCTGGCTGCAGCGCCAAATTGGTACATTTTATCCTGATGCTCACGAACAGACGGACAAAGCCAAAGAAGCCCTCCGAATTCTGTCAGGCGAAGCGGATGAAGCCGATGGCGAAGAGAAGTCCCTCCGAGAGATCGAAAATGATCTCATGGAACTGTTTGACTTTGAACACCACGAGCTCGTCCGGAAGTTGGTTGAGAACAGAGAGAAGGTTTTCTGGCTCACTAAGCTCGCGCGAACTGAAACACCCGAGGAACGCACCCAAGTTGAGAGAGAAATGGGCTCCGAGGGTCTTCAGTGGATTCTGAATGAGCTAAGAGGCAAAGCATCGGGCGATGAAAAGAAGGGAAAGATGGACATTAAGATGGATATTGACGTCCCCGCCTCATTTACCGCGGAAGCTCCCAAGACTGAGCGGGCTGAGGGCCAGCTTGTCGGAGGCCTTCAACCCAAGAAACTAATCAACCTTGACAACCTCGTCTTTGACCAAGGAAACCATCTCATGACCAACGCCAAAGTACGACTACCAGAAGGTTCAACAAAGAGAACTTTCAAGGGATACGAGGAGATTCATATCCCCACCCCTAAGAAGCGCAACGAACCCGGCGATGTGCTCATCCCTATTTCTGATATGCCCGAATGGGCTCGAGCTCCCTTCAGCACCAATCCATCTCTCAACAAAATCCAGTCTAAATGTTACCCGTCGGCCTTTGAAGACGATGGCAACATGCTTGTCTGTGCCCCCACTGGTAGTGGAAAGACTAATGTGGGTATGCTTACTATTCTTCGAGAGATCGGAAAGCACAGGAACCCTGAGACCGGGGACATCGATCTCGATGCCTTCAAGATCGTGTGTATTGCCCCTCTCAAAGCTCTGGTGCAAGAACAGGTCGGAAATTTGGGCAAGAGGCTGGAGTCCTATGGTATTCGAGTTTCCGAGTTGACTGGTGATCGTCAACTGACCAAGCAACAAATTGCCGAGACACAAATTATTGTGACTACTCCTGAAAAGTGGGACGTCATCACTAGAAAGGCAAATGACCTGACTTATACCAACTTGGTGCGGTTGATTGTCATTGACGAAATTCATCTGCTTCACGATGATCGTGGCCCTGTTCTAGAAAGCATTGTCAGCAGGACTATTCGAAAGGTTGAGCAGAACGGCGAGCCAGTCCGTATTCTTGGCTTGTCTGCTACTCTTCCCAACTATAAGGATGTTGCCAGCTTCCTCCGAGTAGACGTCAAGAAGGATCTCTTCCACTTCGATGGCTCCTTCCGACCTTGCCCCTTGCGACAGGAGTTTATCGGTGTTACCGACCGCAAGGCGATCAAGCAGCTCAAGACGATGAATGATGTAACCTACAACAAGGTGATTGAGCATGTTGGTGCCAACCGAAACCAGATGCTTATTTTCGTTCACTCCCGAAAGGAGACTGCTAAGACGGCTCGGTACATTAAGGACAAGGCTATTGAGATGGAGACAATCAACCAGATCCTGAAGCATGACGCTGGTAGTGTAGAGGTCCTCAAGGAGGCAGCCAGCCAGGTCACGGATATGGACCTCAAGGAAATCCTCCCTTACGGTTTCGGTATCCACCATGCTGGTATGAGCAGAGTTGACCGAACCGATGTTGAAGACCTATTCGCTCGTGGCGCCATTCAGGTTCTGGTGTGCACAGCCACCCTGGCTTGGGGTGTGAACTTGCCAGCGCATACTGTCATTATTAAGGGAACCCAGGTTTACTCTCCTGAAAAGGGTAGCTGGGTTGAGCTGAGCCCCCAGGATGTCCTGCAGATGCTTGGTCGAGCCGGAAGACCCCAGTACGATACGTATGGTGAGGGTATCATCATCACGACGCAGAGTGAGATGCAGTACTACCTATCGCTTTTGAACCAGCAGCTGCCTATTGAAAGTCAGTTTGTCAGCAAGTTAGTCGATAATCTTAATGCTGAAGTCGTTCTTGGCAATGTCAGGACGCGTGATGAAGGTGTTGAGTGGTTGGGCTATACCTACCTCTTTGTTCGAATGCTTCGCTCGCCTGGCTTGTACCAGGTTGGTGCAGAGTATGAGGACGACGAAGCCCTCGAACAGAAGCGGGTTGATTTGATTCATTCTGCTGCCATGGCCCTCAGGAAGTCGAACTTGATTAAGTATGACGAGAAGACTGGTAAGATGCAGTCGACTGAGCTGGGTCGAATTGCTTCGCATTATTACATCACCTCTGGATCAATGGACACTTACAACAACCTGATCCAACCTGGTATCACCACAATCGAGCTCTTCCGAGTCTTTGCTCTCAGTGCTGAGTTCAAGTACATCCCTGTGCGACAGGACGAGAAGCTGGAGCTTGCCAAGCTTCTTGGACGGGTTCCTGTTCCCGTCAAGGAGAGCATTGAAGAACCCCACGCTAAGATTAACGTGCTTCTTCAGGCATACATTTCACGCCTTAAGCTTGACGGCCTCGCCTTGATGGCTGATATGGTGTACGTGACTCAGTCTGCTGGCCGAATTCTGCGAGCCGTATTTGAGATTGCCTTGAGAAAGGGCTGGGCGTCTGTCGCGAAGACGGCCCTTGATCTCTGCAAGATGGCCGAGAAGCGTATGTGGCCGACTATGTCTCCCCTCCGCCAGTTTCCCACCTGTCCCAGGGAGATTGTGCAAAAGGCTGAGCGAATTGATGTGTCTTGGAGTAGCTATTTTGACCTCGACCCTCCTCGAATGGGCGAGTTGCTTGGCATGCCCAAGGCTGGCCGAACTGTCTGCGGCCTTGTTACTAAGTTCCCTCGAGTGGATGTGCAGGCACGAGTGCAGCCCATGACCCGATCAATGATCCGTGTGGAGTTGAGCATTACTCCCAACTTTGAGTGGGATGACGCTGTTCACGGTGCCGCTGAGAACTTCTGGATCTTGATTGAGGATTGCGATGGCGAGGACATTCTGCACTACGACACATTCCTTCTTCGCAAGGACTATGCTGAGTCCGAGTCAAACGAGCACATTGTTGATTTCACTGTCCCCATTACAGACCCTATGCCTCCCAACTACTTTGTTTCTGTCGTCTCTGATCGATGGATGCACGCGGAAACTAGGCTCCCTGTTCCCTTCCACAAGCTCATTCTCCCCGAGAAGTTCCCTCCTCACACCGAACTCCTTGAGCTGCAGCCACTCCCTATTTCTGCCCTCAAGGTTTCCAGCTATGTTGACCTGTATCCCGACTGGAACCAATTCAACAGGATCCAGACCCAAACCTTCAACTCTCTCTACAAGACCGACCAAAACGTGTTTGTGGGAGCGCCTACTGGAAGTGGAAAGACTGTTTGCGCTGAGTTTGCTATTCTTCGTCATTGGACAAAGAGCGATTCTGGCCGAGCAGTTTACATTGCTCCCTTTCAGGAGCTCGTCGACCTTCGTCTCCAGGATTGGCAAACGCGACTTGGCAAATTGAACGGTGGCAAGGATATTGTGAAGTTGTCCGGCGAGACTGCAACTGATCTCAAGCTCCTGGAAGCTGGTGACTTGATTTTGGCCACCCCTACCCAATGGGATGTCCTCTCTCGACAGTGGAAGCGTCGCAAGAACGTTCAAACCGTGGAACTTTTCATTGCTGATGAAATCCATCTTCTCGGCGGCGCCCAGGGCTACGTGTACGAGACGATCGTTTCCCGTATGCATTACATCCGCAGTCAAACCGAGCTGCCTATGCGCATTGTGGCTCTGAGTGTGTCTCTGGCCAATGCGCGGGATATGGGCGAGTGGATTGACGCCAAGAAGCACGATATCTACAACTTTAGCCCCCACGTCCGACCCGTACCACTGGAGCTTCATCTTCAGTCCTTCAGCAACCCCCATTTCCCATCTTTGATGCTTGCCATGGCCAAGCCCACGTATTTGGCTGTCACACAGATGTCTCCTGATAAGCCCGCCATCATCTTCGTCCCAACCCGTAAGCAGACTCGAAACACTGCTCGGGATCTTCTGGCAGCCTGCTTTGCAGATGATGACGAGGATCGGTTCCTGCATGCCGAGGTGGAGCAGATGAAGCCACTGCTTGACCGTATTCACGAAGAGGCCCTGGCGGAGGCCCTTTCCCACGGTGTTGGCTACTACCATGAAGCCCTTAGCCAGAGTGACAAGCGAATCGTCAAGCATCTTTACGACAATGGCGCTATCCAGGTTCTTGTGGCTTCTCGAGATGTTTGCTGGGAGTTGAACAGCACAGCCCATCTTGTTATTGTCATGGGAACTCAGTATTTTGAGGGTCGCGAGCACAGATATGTGGATTATCCGCTCAGCGAGGTGCTGCACATGTTTGGCAAGGCTCTGCGACCCTCGAAGGAAGGGCGGGGTCGGGGTGTGCTTATGCTGCCTCAGGTCAAGCGTGACTATTACAAGAAGTTCCTCAACGAGGCTCTACCTGTTGAATCGCACTTGTACAACTATCTCCACGATGCATTTGTTACGGAGATTAGTACCAAGATGATTGAGTCTGGTGACGATGCCATCAACTGGACAACCTTCACCTACTTTTACCGAAGACTGCTCGCCAACCCTACCTATTACAACTTGACGAGCACAACGCACGAGGGCTTGAGCAATTATATGTCTGACTTGGTGGAAACTACCCTCAACGAGCTGAGCGAGTCCAAGATTATTGACTTGGATGAGGAAGATGGTTCTGTGTCCCCTCAGAATGCCGCCATGATTGCCGCCTACTACAACATTTCGTACATTACAATGCAGACCTTCCTTCTGTCTCTTAGTGCGCGTACGAAGCTCAAAGGTATCATGGAAATCGTTACTTCAGCGACTGAGTTTGAATCCATTCAGATTCGGCGACACGAAGACGGCATCCTGCGTCGCATCTACGACCGCGTCCCTGTGAAGATGGCTCAGCCTGTTTTCGACTCTCCCCACTTCAAGGCTTTCGTTTTGCTACAGGCACACTTCTCCCGCATGCAATTGCCTATTGATCTGGCAAAGGACCAGGAAGTTCTACTGTCTCGTGTTCTGAGCCTCCTTAGCTCCATGGTGGACATCCTCTCGTCCGATGGACACCTTAATGCCATGAACGCCATGGAGATGTCCCAGATGATTGTGCAAGCGATGTGGGATCGTGATAGTCCGCTCAAGCAGATTCCTCATTTCACGCCTGAGGTGGTCAAGGTAGCCAACGATTTTGGGTAAGCATACGGCTCCAATCTGTTTTGTGTATTGCATGGTTTACTAATTTTTTCATAGCATCAAGGATATTTTCGACTTCATGGAGGCCATGAACCCTGAGGAAAACCCTGACTACAATAAGCTTGTGCAACGTCTGGGCTTGTCGCAGAACCAGCTGGCCCAGGCAGCCAACTTCACAAACGAGAAGTATCCTGATTTGGAGCTTGAGCACGAGGTCCTGGACGCCGATGAAATTATAGCTGGCGAGCCGGCGCACCTCAACATCAAGGTGACGCGCAATCTTGATGAAGAAGAGGGAGAGCACGATTCTACGGTGCACGCACCATTCTACCCAGCCAAGAAAATGGAGAATTGGTGGTTGGTAGTTGGCGATGAGAAGAGCAAGAACCTCTTGGCGATTAAGCGAGTGACGATTGGGCGCGAGTTGAATGTGCGACTCGAGTACAATGTGCCATCGGCAGGTGAGCACAACTTGAAGTTGTTCCTAATGAGTGATAGTTATGTGGGAGTCGATCAAGAGCGGGAGTTTTCGGTGACAGCAACCGAAGGCATGGATGTGGACGACGAGGAGGAATCAGATGAGGACGAGGAGTAGCAGGCCAAAAAACGCCAGTTCTACTTCCTGGCTGTGTACACTACTACTACAGACTACGATCGCGAATATAGAGTGAATTTGTCGAAACGGCCATCAGGGATAAAATTCCAGGGCATTTTACGTGATGGAGATGTAGGCTTTGAGAGGGGTTGTCTGGATACAAGGGCAGTTGTGCGGACGCGGGGGCGCAAGTCGTGAGTTGAGCGGCGCGAGACACATGGTTGGGTCTGGGCGACAACGTTGCACAACACTAGGACGGCATTGCACCTCCGAGCAACCGCGACATGTTGGATGCGACAAGGCGGCGAAGCACGCGTGCGCGGACGGGGGCAGTGACGAAGAAGCGGCGGGTGACCCAAGGCAGCCAAAGACTGAAGCTTGTCCGTCTTGTGCGGCGAGAGCCAAGGAAACTGTGTCGTGTGTGCTCGCGGCCGCCGATGACGCCGCAGCCTCCGCCGCCCACTCATAACCCACGCCAGCGCCCGACGGTGAGATCTATGCACGTCACGTGATGAAAATGACCTTCCTGCCTGTGACGTTGAAGGCCTTCCCTTGCCAGCCCATCATCTCGCGCCAGTGTTTTTTCTTTCGTCACCCCAACCCACAGCACAACGCGGGAGGAGCTGGCATCGCCAATTGCGCAACCTATCGTCACAACCTTCATCCCATCGCGCCCCAAGACTTGCGCTCCATTGACTACGCGATACGCGACCCGCAACGCGTTCGACTATCTTTTGCCGCTTGCATCAAGCTTGTCGTGCTCACACCCGCCATCAGTCACCAGCTTCGCATTCTCACCATTTTTCTCGTCCGCCATGGCAGAGCAGTCCGAGAAGCCCGAGGCCGCCACTCCTGTTGCTGACGCGCAGGAAGCTGCCGCCAACGAAACCAAGCCTAGTGAGTCCGCAGCTGAGACAGCTGCCAAGTCAGACTCCGAGAAGAAGGGGGATGCAAACTCCGCCGATGGTAAGTTTCCAGAAATGAACGCAATCCGCGCGTGTTGGGATGCTATCTTAGGCGTTTGGCACGATTGCGAGTTTTCTTCTCGCGCGCCGTGTTCGTCTCGAGCGCGTTTTGTTCTTGTTGATGAATTAGCGCTGACCTTGATGCGCTTCCCTAGAATCCAACGCAGTCGATAACAAAGAAAAGTCCGCAGAGAGCGCAACCGACAAGTCTGCCGCTGACGGCGGAGATACGGAGATGAAGGACGCACCCGAGGCGCAAACCGAGGAGGCCGCCACTGAGAGCTCTGCTCCACCTGCCGAGGGCGAGACTGCCTCTGGCAACGCTACGGCCGGAACCCCTGCGGGTAAGGGCAAAGGCCGTCGCAAGTCGGCAGCTGGCGAGCCCAAGGGCAAGGCCTTGAACAGGAAGGGCTCCAAGGCCCGTCTCACCCACACTGATGCGAAGCCTGGCGACCAGTTCCTGGTGAAGCTCAAGGGCTTTCCCGCATGGCCCGCCATCATCTGCGAGGAGTCCATGCTTCCCAGCGCGCTCATCAACTCTCGCCCCGTCTCTGCCCGTCGCGCCGATGGCACATTCGCCGAGGCTTTTGCTGACGGCGGCAAGCGTGTCAATGACAGGAGCTTCCCGGTCATGTATCTGCACACTAACGAATTGTAAGTATTCCTCTCATAAACAAGCTTTTCAGATGGTTGACTAATGCGTGTTTAGTGGTTGGGCTCCCAACACCCAGCTCACCGAGCTCTCCCCCGAGAAGGCTGAAGAAACCATCACCGATAAGATGCGAAAGGACCTGAAGGAAGCGTTCCAACTCGCCGCCGAGAACCACCCCATCGAACACTACAAGGATATTCTGAGCAAGTTCGAAGAGGAGCTGATTGCCCAGGAGGAGGCTAAGAAGGAGGCTCTTGCCACTCCCAAGAAGGGTAAGAAGGGCAAGTCCAAGGCTGCCGAAGAGGATGTGGAGATGGCCGACGCAGACGATTCTGAGGAGAAGCCCAAGTCGAAGAAGCGCAAGGCAGACGAGGATGTTAGTGTGCGTATTAATGGCCTACAAACTCAGTGCGACAAGGAGTGCTAACATGACCTAGACACCTCAGCGACCGGAATCTGTCAAGAAGCCCAAGATCAAGCTCAATACGTCTACTCCCAAGGCCAATGGCACACCCAAGAACAAGGAAGAATCGGTTACCAAGTCCAAGAGCAAGAGCAAGAAAGCCAGCGACAAGGAAAAGAAGGAGGCGCTCAAGGAGAAGGAGGCCAAGCTTACTCCTGAAGAGCGACGCGATCGCAAGCAGGTAAGCTTCATTGTATCTGAGGAGGAGACCAAGGGCTGACATGATCTTTTATTTTTACAGAAGGAAGTTTTGTACCTCCGCCACAAGCTTCAGCGCGGCCTTTTGACCCGGGACCAGCAACCCCAGGAAACTGAGATGAAGCAAATGTCGGAGTATATTACTATGCTTGAGAACTTCCACGAGTTGGAGGTTTCGATTATCCGGGTCACCAAGATCAACAAGGTCCTTAAGGCTATTCTCAAGCTGGAGACAATCCCTCGCGAAGATGAATTCCATTTCAAGGACCGCTCCCAGACGCTCCTGGACAAGTGGAACAAGCTGCTGGCCGGTGATTCCGGCTCTGCTCCTGCTACCAATGGTGTGAATGGCAAGTCTGATGAGAAGAAGTCCGAGGCCAACGGTGTCAAGGAGGGGAGCGAGGACTCCAAGAAGGATGAGCCAGCCAAGGCAGATGCTGCTGAGACAGCGTCGGAAGCCCCAGAGGGCGAAGAAAAGACTGCCTCTGATGATAAGGTATGATATCGCTCTTGAAGCACTTGCTCGACATTCTTCTAATCCCTTTTAAGGCTTCTGCCCCTCCAGAGCCCATCGAGGCCTCTGCCTAAGATTCGGGTTAAGGAAATGGAGTGACACCTGACCGGATTTGGTGGGTTTAGATTCTACGTGCTTTTTGTTTTCTCGGCGCAAGGGTTCTGGTTTGTCTTTGTTTTCTTTTTTCTTTGCCAAAAGTGAACTTCACTAGCTCTTTGTGGTTCTGTATGAATATTCCGCCGATGGAGGCGATCGGGGACGCGAGGCTTGTAAGCGTCGCCAGTCCAGTACGATCTCGAACCACACAGCAGGGGAAATCAGGTGGCTGGGTTGTACAAATGATGATTGAGGGACATTAAACCAAGGCTAGTTGACTTGAAGATCACATTCGGAATGGCTGGAGGAGTGCAATGGTTGCTTGGGACGTCGGGGAGGCGCCTTGAGCTTGTGCTTGAGCGGATTTGCATGGGCCTTTTGGAGGTTCAGAATGTGGTGGATGATCCAAGGGTTTAAGACGTTCAAGTCTAGGCTTTCTGGAGATTATATAGTATACAATGATGAATGCTATACAGACTTAGATCAGCCTCTTTTGGTGATTCTCAATGTGATTGCAGCGACATCTCCGGGGCCAGCTATGCCGGACAAATTGTGCTTTCAGGATGGTGCCGTATCTGCTTCCTATCAATGATGCGCTAACCTTGAAAAACGCGTCACCTACATGTGTCTATTTTACTTGATGCTGTACAATGCATACGATTCAATACGGCTAACTATGATTGAAGTGGAATGATTCTTGGCCAAGCGTTCGAAACGAATGCATTACTCCTCGGTATCTTGTTCTCTAAAAGTGAGATAGATCCCTTGAGCGTTGATCCAAGCTCCTATATCCTTGCCCCTTGATGGAAGAACGCCAAATAATTGAATAGGAGAGGAACAATGAAATGCAATAAAATATCATCAATTCTCATAAGGACACTAGATTCAGGTGCATTTTATTTTCATTTGCTCAATTATGTGCTCCTCCTTGCTGTATTGGCGAGATACGAAGCAACACGAAGTTGGCACTGTCATTTACACACAGTGTGAGAGACAGTGCACCAAGTCGCGTCTCTGCGGTGACGGACGCGTTTGACCTCTTCCTCCTTCATCATTCCCAAGTGCAGCTAGACGTTTCGTATCTCTCTAAACCCAGTAATCATGACCCGAGGCGAGGATAATCAGGAGCTTTACACACAGGAAGACCACCAGGTAACCTATCCATCACACCGTGGCTGTTCTTTTCTTGGGGGTTTCGCCCAGCGCTGACCAAATCGTTAGGTGGCCTACATTTTCGATCCTGATGACAACGGACCTCGTCAGGACCGGCCTAATAAGCGCCGCCGCGTGTCAAAACAGGCTGCTTCTACCAGCGATTCTGTCGCGGATGCAGCAAACTTCCCTCAGCTCTTGAACGAGTCTGAGAATGCCGATTTTGTGCAGCTCAGAGAGACGGCTTTTCAGGAGAGCTGGGCCAAGGTTGATGAGCGCATCAAGGTATGCAGTGCAAGGACTCTCACTCTAAATTGGTCAAAAATCTCACGCTCGCCACAGGGAATCTTGCGAAACTCCAATCAAGCTACGTTGGATCAAGTGAGTGCATTTGTAGAAGAATCCAAAACCAAGTGGTAAGTACACCATCATGCATGACGTTGGCAAATTCCAGCTTACAGTTTCTTATTAGTTATGATCAAGTCCCCTCGGCCTTCATCATCACGGGCCCCAATATTGCCTCTCAAGATTTGCTCTTTGAACAGCTATCAGAGACTCTGCAGCGATCAACGCCCAGCAAGTTTGTTCGACTGCGGTCATCTGAGGGATCGACTCTGAAGGCGACCCTCAAGAAGATTATCCGAGATGTCACAGCCAAGGTTTCTGATGATGATGACGATGACCTCCAAGTAGGAGATGGTAGAGACGTAGGTATCTCCCTTTTCTGGCAGACAGAAAGCGGTGCTAATACTCACAAACGGCAGGGTCGGCGATATCTTGACTATGACCTTGAGGCCTTGCACGCCTTCATCAAGCCACAGAGCTGCGAACATGTTTTTGTGGCTTTTCAAGACAGCGAAGGCTTTGACAGCAGTCTCCTTTCGGAACTTACCGTCCTATTTCAGTAAGTTGAGAATTTCGACTAACTCTTGCAGCACACTACTGACCTGTTGCAGCTCTTGGCGACCTCGCATCCCGTTTACACTCCTTTTCGGCATCGCCACATCGGTGGAGCTTCTGCAGGCTCGGCTCCTAAAGTCTGCATGCCAGCTCATCTATGGCGCCCAATTTGACGTCATCCAGACTGCCGCGATTCTCGAAACTGTTCTGAAGACCAGCGTCGCTGCGGCTGATGTCCCTGTTCACCTGGGACCGTCTCTACTTCGCAGTATGCTGGACCGGCAGCGTGATCAGGTTTCCGGTATCCAAACATTTGTGATGTCACTCAAGGCAAGTTTGGCGATGAGTTCAGCTTGAAATGACTATGCTAATATGGTAGTTAGTATGCTTATATGTGTCACTTCTACGCCAATCCCCTGAGCGTTTTCGCATCGAGTGATCCATCAGTTCTCAATCAGCTGCAGCCGGAGCATTTGGAGGCAATCCGAAACATCCCCTCCTTTCGAAACCATGTCGAGCAAGCTATTAATAAAGGCACCCCCGAGGACCTGTCTTATGCAAAGTTACTCATAGAGGACGACAACTCATTGGTCGATGCAGTGCGGAAACACATCGTCGCTCGACAAGAGGCCACTAGCAACTTTTTGCGGGCCTTGCTAATTGTTAGAGCTACCGGGGCATATGATGACGAGTTCTCGAGCGCCTATGCTGATGCAATAGAGGACGGTGTCGCGATTTTGGATCAAAATAGCGTGGTGGAATGTGTGCGCAGGATGGATGTTTCAGAGATCAACCCTTTGGTTTCTCGAATCATCTCCATCCTGGAACAAGGCGATGCCGAGCTTGCAGTCAGTCCAGCGGTCGACAGAGCTGAGCTAGCTGAGATGCGAGACACTCTCGTAAAGGTGCAGGGCGAAATCGAAGAGCTCAGTGCCAAGGCAAAGGATCAGGATTTGACCCTGCGCAGCAAGTATAGTGGGCAGAGCAAAGTGATGCGCACTACTGTTATCGCACAGCGAGTCCAATTGAGCCAGGACTCTGCCGCCTTGACAGAAGAGGATAAGCAATTCACTGATATCATCGATCAAATCACTGGGTTGCTGAGCTCCACCATTCAAGCTCCTAGTTTGATGTCCACATTGCTCTCGGAGAGCTGGCTCTACGACTCCCGAACACCCTCGCGCGACGTCTTCGTGCCACGACCGCGAGCCGTGTTGGAGCGAAGTCTCAGGCGGCCACACGATTACCTCTCCTGCGCTTGCTGCCAGCCTATTGACGATGGCATCCAGGCAACTCTTCCGGCAACAGCTATTCTATATCGTCTCTATATCGAGACTGGCAACCTCATCAACGTGGCTGACATGTGGTCGGCCTTTGCTGCCACGGTTGGGGACGGGGAATCGGACGAACGAAAAGCGCTGGTCATGTTCTATCGGGGCTTGGCCGAGCTGAGAGCTTTGGGATTCGTCAAGGCGAGCAAGAAGAAGACGGATCACATTGCCAAGCTGAAGTGGCTCTAGTGACGAGAATAGTAGTGGATGGGTGGAGGAAGCGGCTGGTCGAGCAAGACAGACGCAGAATAGTCTGACTTTTTTTTTCAACTTCTTTTCAGCAGAACCGTTGTGCCGAGGCCGGCAAATTCGGACGGGGACAAGCCAGCTAGATATGGCAAACCAGCAGCCATAAAGAGTCTTCACATCTGAGACATTGGTTGACCGAGGCGCTAAGTTGGCTGAGGCTTTGGGCTAGGTGAGGGTCCGTTAGCGACGTGTCAGGGCGCCAGCGCATCCAGACATGCAGCTCAGAATAGGCGCCGGGTGCGGCGAACTTGCCACAGCACATCATGTGGAAGGGTTCGGTCTTAGAAGAAGAAGGCCACGAAATGCATGAATCCATTGTTTCTAGGGTTCGCTTTGAGTCATGGCACCAGTCACATTCCACGCCAACGTGGTGGTGTCTCTGGCGCAGCAGCAGTCGCCCAAGCTGATTGCGTCTGCAGACTTCGGGTCACTGTCTCACACACATGCACCACCCGCACGCGCACACCCACAGCGCCGCGTCCGTCTAAATACTTTCCACCATACACGAGGTGAGGAGGGACTGGTCTCTCGAAGCGGCGCGCCCTCCTGCTGCCAACGAGGGCCGCTTTCCCCAGAACAGCCACGCGGGGGCCTGGCTCGAAGAACGGCTTCGGTCGCAAACATGTTCGACTGGCTACTCGCGATCCCCGTCGGCCATCCGGTCCTCATACAAGAGGACCGCGGTGGCGCCTTGTTTCAATTTGAGATATCCCTCATCACCTGCTTGTTCTTTTTTGCCCCTTCTTCTTGCCCTGCCTGCTCTTCTTTGTGTTGTTTCCCAGGAAAGATCAAAGGATTTTTTTTTTATGAATAAAAAGGCCCGCATTCAATATATATACCGGAACCTGACCAGCGAGCGAGCAAAGGAGTACTGGCGTGCGGCTTGAGGTGTTCCATTGTTTTTGTTATATACATTCGACATACGACATTAAATCCAGCGAGCTCACCCATACAAACTTCTGAGAACCATCGCACCGCTTCCATCGCGTACATACACACACACATCATCATCCATCCATTCAATATGATGCGGGGAGAAGTTCCATCGAGGCATCGCCAAGCCTTCGCCCTCCGGCGGCTGGCCAGGAACCCCAGCTTGGCCCGCAAGCTGGAGCAGATGGCGCTACCATTAGCCCCTCTCGTCCAGTTGACTACCGGCCATATCCACCCGGCATTCCCTACAACGGTGCTCAAATTCTGGCTCTTGACGGACGAGCAACTGGAGTCGCTCGCCCATTTCTACCACCAAAAGACGCCCTGCAAGTGGTCCACGCAATACCCTTGCCCCGTCACCTGGAGCTCCGACCTGCCGCTCGAGGAGAAGCGCCGCAAGATGGGAAAGTTTATTGGCCTCCGCGGTTGTGAGTCGCCCATTCTTCTTAAAACTGAAGAAGAGATCATGGCTGAGGCTCAGAAAGCAAGATTCGCGGCGGATGAGGAAATGTGGCGCCGCAAGCATTTCCCATAGCAAGCCAAAGTCGGAAAACTGAAATGGAAAAGGATCATCTGGCGTCGCTGTCTGGTTTGTTTTGCTGTTATTGTTTATTTTCTTCTCTTTTTGGTTTGCATACACGGACTGTACTGCTTCTCATCTTTTAGTCATTCGGGGAGTTGTACCAGTTGCATAGGGAGTTTGGACGCATTTGCTGCGCATCTGGGTCAGCGCATATCTGTTGCATCTGCATTTAGGAGCCCTCTTCAAACAAAAGTAGACTGATTCTGGGCAAAGGGGGAATTATCAATAGACAAACCCATGAACTACCTAAAGTATGTTTTCAAACCCACAAAACGCCAGTAGTTGATTTCCATCCTTCCTCTTCCCTGATGCACATGCCAACCATATCACCAAATTGTTGTACAAAAATGTCTTTGGGACGCCCATGCGCCTTGAGAACCTCAACATTCACTCTTGCACCTTTGTTGCTCCTCCAATAAAAAAAAAGATTAAGGTCCCTCACTCAAGCTTCAGGTTCGTCTAAGCAGCTGCTGTTTGTTCATTTCTTGGCTCCCTTCTTCTTCTTAGTGGGAGTGTCAACCAGCACAGCCTCATCCTCGCTGTTGGCCTTGGCCGAAGAGCTCTGCTCGGCGTCAATCTCCTTCATGAAATCGGACTGGATTTGGCCGCGGCGCTTCTCCCACCACTCCTTCTCAGAATCAGCCTGGGCAAGAAGGCCCTCAATCTCGGAGCGAAGAGCAGCGTTGGCGGCCATTTCGTGGGCAGACTGGAAGATGGACTGGCCCCAGTTGGGAGCAAGAGCATTGGCCTGTTGGGGAACACCCCAGTGGTTAGCATTTTGATTCCACGGCACCGTACACTCATGGCAAGCTATCGGCCACGTACCTCGGTAACAACATCCCTCAGCTCAGCCTCCATCTCCTTCTCGGCGCGCTGAAAGCGCTGCCACAAGTCGTCACCCACGCTGCCCCTCTGCAGTAGCGAGCTGCAGGCCTGCTTGGCGTTCTTGATCTGGATCAGGCGGCGGATGTCCTCGACGGCACGGCGCAGGAGCGCAGCGCGCAGGACGCTCTCGGGAACGGGGGGCGTCTTCTCGTCGTCATCTTCGGGCTGGAGGTGCAATAGGGACAGGTAGACGTTGCGCTGGAGGTGAGGGCCGAACCAGGGTGCAAGGTTGGCACTCTCAGCTGGGGGGGGAGACAATTGTTAGCCTCTTCGCATGAAGACAGGGCCGGGAATTATGAGGGGTGAAGCCTACCAGCCTTTCTTTTCCGGTAAATTGTCGAAAATGTCATCAGGGCGCTGCCGAGGACGAGCACGTAGGCAAAAGGAAGGGCCAGGCCCTTCCAGTCAACATTGAGTAAACCCATGATCGTGTGTGGTGGAAGCTCGAAGAGGAAAAAAAGCCCGTACGTTTGGGGATCGACGAAAGGGTAAAAAAGAGAAAAAATTAATTGGCGAGACCAGAAAGGAGTGAGAAAGAACGAAAGGAATTCGTCCCTACAGAGTCGAGCTTTTTACGGCGTCGGGGTGGTGATAACTCAAAGAGAGACTGCGTAGTTGCAAGTGTCACAGCGTGTCAATTAACACGGCGGCCAACAGGGGGGCGACAGCTTCGCTTCTGGCCAGATAACGGGTTGTTCAACTGAGGTGTGGCGCACCATCAAGGGACCTGTGCCGTGTTGTGGCGCGCAGAAGGCCATGTCGTCACAAGCCAGTCGGGTGGGTGACAGCATGTGTGGCATGTGCAGCAAATTTCTTTCCCCAGTTTTGCAACCGCAAAAAGATCCATTAAATCAGTAAATTGAACAGGCAAGCTGCCATATCTGTAATTTCTACCCTCTTTACTCGTATGATTGATTTTATTCCTCCTTTCCTCTGATTTTGTTCCTGTCTCTTTTGATGCGTCGTGTCTCTACTAAGAGCGGAATATGGTTAGTCCGGCACTTAACAAGGTCTTGAGCATGACCTAAGCTTGTTCCAGGCACCGCTGGATGACGCTGTACTATCGCGGCTTACAGTGGTTCCCGATACGTACCTGGAGCCTTCTGGAGCTACATACATCCCCACCGTCACTGTCCGTTGTCTGCCCAGCGAACTTGGACGCCTCGGGGACTTCACAACTGCTTTTCTTCCCTCACATTTTCTCACCTCTCTGCCTTCTCTTGCGCTGACCTTTCTCCCCTGGCATCATTTTTCGGACGAGAAATTCCGCGTGCTCTCCCCCCCCCGCAAACCAGATCATAGTCGATTCCGCATCAAACCAACAACCCCGCCAAGCATCGCCGGGCCTAGCCTCTTGATTCCGTGAAGCCGAGAGGACGACATCGCCGCCATGTTGCTGCGACTCCGAGGGCCCGATGGCATGGCCCGCCTCACCATCGAGCCGACGAGCACCTTTGGGGAACTGGGAAAACTGGTAGGCCTCCTTAGGGCTGCTGCTTCTCTCGAAAAACTGACCCGCTAACCCACCACTTCCAGCTCCTGGAACAGCTCCCCAAGACTGTCGACCCAAAGACCATCACCCTCTCCAACGCTCCCAACGGTGGAGATTCGAAGCGATTAGGCGATATTATCAACTTCAAGGTTGGCCAAATCGGCCTCAAGTATGTGTTTGGCTCTGTGGCGCTCTCTCGTGGCAGTCGTCCCCAATACTAACACCGCCCAAAGGCACGGTGACCTCATCTTCCTCAAGTACGAACATGCCGGTGCCTCCAATGCCGAGGAGCCAGCGAGCACCTCGGCCAGGCTCAACGGAAAGCCCGTCCTCCCGACCGAAGACTTGCCCATCAACCCCAAACCCGAGAGGATCTCCCGCCCGTGGGAGGTGGTGCGCCAGTCTGCCCTCGACGACAGATTAGACAGGCTCGACGGCAAGATCCCCCGAGGGCACGATCGCATGTGCCGCCACGGCCCCAAAGGCATGTGCGACTACTGCCAACCTCTCGACCCCTTTGACGCAGGCTACCTCGCCGAAAAGAAGATCAAGTACCTATCATTTCACTCCTACCTCCGAAAAGTCAACGCCGCCACCAACAGACCAGAGCTTGGGAGCTCTTACATCCCTCCCCTGGTTGAGCCCTACTACCGAGTTAAGCACGATTGCCCGTCGGGTCACCCAGCATGGCCCGAGGGCATCTGCACCAAGTGTCAGCCGAGCGCCATTACCTTGCAGCCGCAGCAGTTCCGCATGGTCGATCACGTTGAATTCTCGTCGCCTGCTATTATCGACACGTTTATTGACACGTGGAGAAAGACGGGCTCGCAGAGGTTAGGATATCTCTACGGAAAGTACACGGAGTATACCGAGGTTCCCCTGGGCGTAAAGGCGGTGGTGGAGGCCATCTACGAGCCTCCTCAGGTCGATGAAGCGGACGGCATTACTACGAACGCGTGGGAGTCTCAGAAGGACGTGGATGAAATTGCGAAGCTGTGCGGTTTGGAGCCCGTGGGTGTCATCTGGACCGATCTTCTGGATGCCGGCAATGGAGACGGATCTGTCGTGTGTAAAAGGCACGCCGATTCCTACTTCCTCTCATCCCTCGAGATCAGTTACTCTTCCAGGCTGCAGGCCAAATATCCCAAGGCTTCGAAGTGGAGCGACACGGGCAGCTTCGGTTCCAACTTTGTCACCTGTATCATTACCGGCAACGAAGACGGTGAGATTTCTATCTCATCATACCAAATGTCCAACGAGTCGGTGGAAATGGTACGGGCCGATATTGTCGAGCCTTCGGCCGACCCCAACGTGATGCTTGTGCGCGAAGAGGAAGAGGACGACGGTTCCGTCAGCCGCACGCGATACATCCCAGAAGTCTTCTACCGCAGGGTCAACGAATACGGCGCCAACGTCCAGGAAAACGCCAAGCCGTCTTTCCCCGTCGAGTATCTTTTTGTGACACTAACCCACGGCTTCCCCGCCGATCCAAAACCCATATTCACCCAGCAAGGATTCCCCGTTGAAAACCGAGAGTACATCGGAGAGAGCCAGGAACACTCATCCCTCGCCAAGTTCCTGAAGGTATCTTCCGGTCAGAAACCCGACGCCAAGGGTCAGGAAATGTCCAACTTTCACCTGCTTTGCTTTATTCACCAGATGGGAGTTCTGTCCAAGGTACTTGACCCTCCCCTCCGACCTCCACTCACCACTGCTCATAGGGCCCTCACCTAACATAATGCAGGACGAAGAAAGCTTGCTCTGCCGCGTGGCAAGCCAGCACGACCTCTCCGACACGTTCCAGCTCCGCTCCACTGAGGGCTGGCAGACCCTCCAGGCCATCCTTCAATCGACTGGTGAGCGAATCCCCAAGCGTTTGCGGGAGAGCAATGAAGCCCCCGCATCTTCTTCCTTGTCATCTTCTTTTCAACCCTCTGTTAGCGACTCGGGTGAGCCTCTTGCTAAGCGATTTGCTGCCTTCAGGCTGAACGAACGTCGTACGCTCTCGGACCACGCGCCGCCCCAGTCAAAGTGACAAACCGCCCGCGCTGAGGGATAGCAGGGGGAGTGACTATTAGATGGGAGGTTGAGGGCTAAGGGAAGCGATGCATGGCACTGAGGGCTGGTTTTGATTTGTTTTTCGCTAGGCATATGACCATCTAATATCGCATGGGTTTTTGTGACAGGGGCGGCGTTTGGGGAGGCATCGGAAAAAAAGGGAGGGCATTACTCGACATGTAGAGGAGCACGTACATGTGCCAACAACCAAACAAACAAGGAACAAGGACATTGTTACATATTCATACAATTTCAGGGACCATATTCGCAGAGGAGTTTTCCACATACGGTGTATGAATACATATGACTGACATGAACCTGTAAATTATGCCAAACGATGATTCCTAGTGATTGTAAGCGAATATGTTTTGAAAGCTGCTCTCCAGGTTAGCTGACTGAAACCCCAAATATTAATGGGTCAAGGTTTTCTTTCACCTTTTACAATACCAGATTGATATTTTTGCCCCTCCATTTCGAAGGAATTCTTGATAATGGGCCCTAGAGTGCGTTGGCAGGTGAGCCCAATGGGGGTGGTGCATGACATGCTCCAGGCTACAATCATCAACCGTCATGACAACACTTTTGGCTATTTCCATACCTGCAACTTGACCAACATAACCCCCCCCCTTCACAGGAAAAAACATCACTCACAACCTAAACCATGAGTATAGAAGGCCAGGATCTAATCAATGCTGCTGCAAATGACAATGTTGAACAACTTCAGCAGCTTATTGCGGCTATGCAAGCGCCTGAAGAAGCGACAGTGCAGAAGCTGCTGACTGCCGCTGCATGGAAATCCAGCATTTCCGTCATTGCATTTCTGCTGGACAAGTACCCGCCTTCTTCCGTCGAAGAAGAGACAGTTCGCGCAGGAGTATACTCTGGTTCCATGCCTCTTTTTTCTCTGCTGCTTTCCAAGTACCCGTCAATCATCAACATGGAATTCGACAAGCGCGGGACGCCCCTGGTGGTGGCTTGCTCAAGCCGGCAGCCAATTGCCTTTCTCAAATTCCTCCTAGATGCCGGGGCCGACCCCAACCAAGACCCGGACGTTATGCTCATGCCTCTTGCGCTTGTGGCGGCATTCTACGGCACGGAAGCTACTGGAATGATGATTGAGCACGGCGCAAGACTGGAGCGTTCCGGTGCGCTCTTCGCTGCCGCGCTGAGGAACAACGAGGCCGTGGTGCTCTATCTGCTCGAACATGGGGCCAGTCTCAGAACTGATCCACCGGCAATGGGAAGGTCAGATCTGGCACTCCATGCTGCGGCTAAAAGGGGACACGTTCAGATTGTGAAGATGCTTCTGGAACATGGGGCGGATGCGAGGGAGAAGAACGAGGCGGGCCAGACAGCAGCCCAGCTGGCCAGGCTGACGGAGGAAAAAGAGGGCAAGGACTTGAGCAAGGTCCTGGAGCTATTGGAAGATTAGATGGAATTGGAGGTTGAGAGGCGGTGTTCCAGCACACATCTCGTCTCATACAATACTGTAACCTATCTATATTCACTAACACCATGATAGACAGTATTAGAGGGGTGGGGGGAGTCGTCATAGGCCAGATTCGGATTAGCTAAGCAGCAGCAGGCTGCGGGCAGACGACGTGGATGCTGCCGACTCGGCCGCGCCAGACCGTGTTTGCCTACCAGCGCCTGGCCTGCAGTGCGTGTACCACCGCCGGTACGTACCGCCCGGCCCAGGTAGCTCCAGCCCCAGGCCAGGCTAGGTACCAGGAGCTTCGTCAATCCATCAACCTCCAACTCCACCATCAACCATCACGATCCCCCCGCGAACCCCCAACCCGACGACACTTCACGCAGGGAGCCTAGACGACCCAAGGCTACCTGCTGCTACCGGAACCCTCGCTGTGCACACCGCATTCACCTGATTGACCCCGGCCCGGCCTTTGCTCGCATCTTCAATCTCCATCTGAACCCCCAGCACCAGAGGTCACCACCATGGTATGTCCCGCCATCTTGATGCCGAGTGCATCGTTTTTTGTATTCCCGTGCTAACCTCGGCCTCAGTCGTCCCCCTTCTCAATAAGTTCGTCCTCCCTCTCTCCCCCCCAATAGACAGCTCCGCCTCTTCAAAAGCTAACCTCGCTCGCCCTTGACAGACGGCGGCGCCTGTGTCGCCATGGTTGGCAAGGACTGTGTCGCCATCGCCTGCGATCTGCGCCTCGGTCTCCAGGCCCTCACCGTGTCCAACGACTTCCCCAAGATCTTCCAGTACGGCGACGTCTTCCTGGGTCTCACAGGCTTGGCCACCGACGTCAGCACCGTCAGTGACCTGTTCCGCTACAAGGTCAACATGTACCGCCTGCGCGAGGAGCGCCAGATCGCCCCCCGCACCTTTGCCAACCTCGTCTCGTCCTCGCTCTACGAGCGCCGCTTCGGCCCCTACTTCGTCTCCCCCGTCGTCGCCGGCCTCGACCCCAAGACCAGCCTGCCCTTCATCTGCGGCTTCGACAGCATCGGCTGCATCGACTTTGCCAAGGACTTTATCGTCTCTGGCACCGCTTCCGAGCAGCTCTTTGGCATGTGCGAGAGCCTCTGGGAGCCTGATTTGGTACGCTGCAATCTCGCCCGGACGCTTGCTTGATGGAACACCCGCTAACTCGTCTTCACTTCTGCAGGAGCCCGATGCCCTCTTCGAGACCATCTCCCAGGCCCTGCTCAACGCCGTCGACCGTGACGCCCTTTCCGGCTGGGGTGCCCACGTTTACATCATTGAGAAGGACAAGGTCACCAAGCGATTACTAAAGGGCAGACAGGATTAAGGTGGGCGTTGGGGGGAAGCTGGCCTGGACAGAACAGGAGACGGCGCCAAGCGGTGGGATTTTGCATCATGTATGAATAGATGCTCAGCAAGAAGAAAAAAACACCAATATTTAAAAGCTGGGTAATGACAGTGCACAACGAAAGCACCCTCAAGCAAAACCATCCCTTGAGCTCCAATGCGTTAGGCTGGCCAAACCGTGCTCGAGACACACAAGACAGACACGAAACCAATGAACAGTCATGACGTGCACGAATTTCTCTTTGTTTCCTTTTCATTTCTCAACGTGTCCTTCTTTATATTGCATCATCGTACAGGCGGGGGGGCAAGTGACAATCCGAGTCCCCCGCATTCAATCAATCAATGCCCCTCCGCTTCCATCTTGGGTCTCGCAAGACTTTGGCTATGGTACATTTCAGGCATCTAAAACTAGCTCTATAGCTCTGGGCCAGTTGAGCATCTTTATTTCTACTTTCTTGTGTCTTGGGGGGGTTTTCTGTGTGTGTTGTCTATTGCTCTTTCTTGGTCTTGAGCGATGACACGTCTATCGTTTGCACGAAGAACTGTCTCTCGATAGCCTTGAGGATCTCATCAAGGAGACTAAAACATCAAGTTAGCATTGTGACTTTTTTCTTGAGCAAGTGCAAAGGAAAAGGGACTTGACTTACATGACGGGTGCACTAATGATGACAACTGCCTTCCACTCGTTGACGTCCAAGGGGATGATGGAGAACAGGCCCTGGAGGAAGGGAATGTACAAAAGGGCGAAATGCAGAGCCATGGACAACAAAATAGCGTAGACGAGCATCATGTTCTTCCACAGAGGCAGAGTAAACAGAGACTCGCTCGACGAGAGAGCATTCATGGCATTGAACATCTCAATGACAACCAGGATAGACAGCGAGACGGTCGAGGCGGATTTGGCCATGTCGTTGGAGAACATCTCACAGCCGATCTCAGGGAAATCAGCCGAGCAGTGGTGGAACCGAGTCAGGTGGCGGAAGCTAATCTGAGGGCCATCGGCGTTGAACATGAACCACCAGGCGTAACCGGCAACCGTGGCGAGACCAACATAGGTACCGATAACCATGTAGCGGAAGAAGAGCCAGCCGCCAATGAGAGCCTCGTCACGCTTGCGGGGGCGACGCTTCATAATCTCATTATCAGGGGGGTTGAAGGACAGGGCAGTGGCGGGAAGGCCGTCGGTGACGAGGTTGACCCAGAGAAGCTGAACGGGGACGAGAGCCTCGGGCATGCCCAGGGCGGCCGTCAAGAAGATGGAGACAACTTCACCAATGTTGGATGAAATCAGATAGCGGATGAACTGCTGGGTGTTGTTGTAGATGGAACGGCCCTCCTCAATTGCGACCTCGATCGTGGCAAAGTTGCTGTCAGCGAGGACCATGTCGGCAGCCAGCTTAGACACATCAGTTCCGGAGCCCATAGCAACACCAATGTCAGCCTTCTTGAGAGCGGGAGCGTCGTTGACACCGTCTCCCGTCATGGCGACAACCTCGCCAAGAGACTGAAGAAGGTCGACAAGCTTGGACTTGTGGCCGGGCTCGACTCGCGAGAAAAGAGAAGCGCGCTTAGCAGCCTCCAGCTGTTCGCTAGAGGACAACTCATCAAATTCACGGCCAGTGTAGCTCTTGCCAGTAATGTCTTCATGCTCACCAAAGACGCCGATCTGTCGGCAAATGCTCTCAGCAGTGTTGCGGTTGTCACCAGTGATGACAATGACACGAATGCCGGCGTCCTTGCAGCGCTTAATGGAAAGGGGAACTTCAGGTCGAGGAGGATCCAACATGCCAACGAGACCAAGGAAAGTCATGTTCTGTTCAAGCTGGGCATACTCTTCGGTGGACTTGGCGTGGAGGAGAGGATCACTAGTAACATTGTCGATGCTGGCCAGGGCGATGACTCGGAGACCACGGTTACCGTACTGAACAATCTCGTCCATCAGGAGGTCAGCCACCTTGCGGCTAAGAGGGACCCTCTTGCCACCAGAACCAAGGAGAGCATGCGAGCAGCGATCAATAACCGATTCGGGAGCACCCTTTACAAGCAGCTTCTTCTCGCTTCCGTTGAGAACCAGAACGGACATGCTCTTGCGGTCACGCGAGAACTCATAAGTGGCAAGGCGAGGGAGCTCCTTCTCATATCGAGCGCTGGCATAGTGGACACAGTCTTCGGGGCGGGTATCAGCGGGTGCACAGGGTCCAATCTTTTCAACCAAGACTCTGAGGGCGCCCTCGGTGGGCTCGCCGATCTGGGAAAATGTGGCGGTACGAGAATCATAACCAAGCTGGGCGTCGTTGCAAAGTGCAGCAACTTCGGACATTTGACGAATAGTGTTGGACGTCTTGGAGAGGTTTTCGACAACCTGACCATTTGACTTGATGGCGCCTCGGGGAGCGAAGGTGGTGCCTTCAACATCAAACTCGACAAGATCGGAACCGTTCTCGTTGAGGTGGACAATTTTGTTCACACTCATTTGGTTGGTGGTCAGAGTACCGGTCTTGTCAGAGCAGATGACGCTGCAGCTTCCAAGGGTCTCGACAGAGGGCAGACTTCGGACGACGGCGTTCTTAGCGGCCATTTTCCTGGTTCCAAGAGCCAGACAGGTGGTGATGACAACCGCAAGACCTTCAGGGATAGCGGCAACGCCAAGAGACACGGCAATCTTGAGGTAGTAGATAGCGCCCTTGGTCCAGCTACCGTGGCTGGGATCGTTGAAATGGGGGATGTTGATGAGCCAGACCAAGATGCAAATGACGGTAATGACCTTGGCCAGGCTATCGCCAAAGTCGTTGAGCTTCTGCTTGAGAGGGGTAGGCTCAGAGATCTGCGCCGTGATACTCTCATGGATGTCGCCAATGGCGGTGTTTGATCCAGTCAAGGCGACAACAGCCTTGGCACGACCAGTGACAACGGTGGTTCCGGAAAACAGCATGTTGGTCTGGTCCTGAAGGACAGCCTTGCTGTCGTTGACGACAGCCGAGGCATCCTTGCCAACACTCTCGCTCTCTCCAGTAAGGACGGCTTGGTCAACAGCAAAGCTGTTGCTTTCAATGGAGATCAGTCGGCAGTCGGCGGGAATACGGTCGCCAATAGAGACAGTGACAATATCGCCAGGAACAAGCTCCTCAGCCTTGACTCGTGAAACATGTCCGTTGTTGCGCACCACGTTGGCTTCGTTGGCCGAGTATTCTTGCAGAGCAGCAATGGCCTTCTCGGCGCTGCTCTCCTGGGAGACTCCGACGACACCATTGAGGATCAAAATTGTGAGAATCTGCGTTGAAAGATCACAGGTTAGTGTCAATTAGTCGCAGGATGAGGGAACAGGCTTGTGCGAGGCAGACTCACAACCGCGGGATCAACGAATGCGCTCCAGCCCTCCTCCTCGTCGAAGAGAGCCAAAACAAAGGAAACCGCAGCAGAACCGAGGAGAATAATAACTAGTTGATCTTTGAACTGTTCGAGAACAAGCTCCCAGAGGGGAGTTGGGGGTTCTTCGGGGATAGCTGCGAGCAGGTCAGCGCGAGGTTCTCGGAGGGTGGTCGCGGGGCTGTCGCGGGGACCAACGTACCATTGCGGCCATGCTTGCTGCGCAAGTCGGCGACTTGCGCGTCGCTCAAACCAGAGGCAGGGTCGACATTGAAGCCGTCAAGAACCCGCTGAGCGGGTTGGGCAAAGGCGTCCTCCATGGCCTGTTCAGCGCAGCGCGCGTGCGACGGGCTCCTGGGACTGGACGTCGGCAGAGGGTCGAGAAAGGCTGCGGCGGCCACTTAAGCTGGGGCAGGGGACGATGCAGACGCAGGTACCAGAGGGTCGCAACAGGTGGGAAGAAGGAAAAGAGAGAGACACGAGGCCAAGGCCAAAGAAGAAGAAGAAAAAGGTGAAGATGGAATCAGCAGCTCGTCATGGCACACAAGAAGGCAACGGCTGGATTTGTCACGGCGGCGACTTGACAAGAGAGGACCCACGCACGTGGCAGGCGACACTGGGAATCTGATTTAGGTCTGTGTGTAGATCGCGAGCCTCAGATGTAAAAGTCCAACGTGTTCGTTTTCCTGGCTCGTCGGCCCCGGATCCCGTTTAGTGCTAGCCCATGCCCTGCGCTATCTAGGTTCCAGCATGCAGGCCCTCTGGGTAAGGGGTTTGCCGCCCCAAGGCGACCATGACACAGCACCACACAGCACACGGTCCGCACTGCTGACACCGGCTGCCAGGCCCTGCCGCCCACTGAAACGCACTGACCGAAACGCCACTTTGGGGCGACTTCACTCTGGAACCTCTGGAAGCCCTGACCAGGCAGCGAGCCTGCCCCTCCACTCACGGGCGTCCTTCGGGGTCTACTCCACCTGCTGCTGCCCTTTTGGACCACTTCCCCAACACTGCCATTGCCAAGTTGGATGCCGGGGATGGCCGACCTCGGGCCCACCACCCTATGGCTATCAAGGAATACGGATAAGTTACGGGGTACCTCCTCAGCCAGCTGATGAGTGGCCGGCCAGGATTTGACGAATCGCCTCGTAAGTTCAATGGCCATGTTCGGGCCCGGTGCCACGGACACAGGCACAGGCACAGGCACAGGCACGGGCACAACAAGGCACATCTCGCAATCACCAAGAGCCAAGAATCACGTAGAAACCCAGCGCAGATGGTCAGAACCCCTCTATGGGGCCTGATGCAAGTGAGCACCGCCCTCCAGCCACTCCTCTGGCCTTTTTCTGGGGCGCCGAGACCAGAGCGTGCCGAATTCGCCGGGACGGGCGACCACCCGGACACGGAAGTCGTCCACTTGTGTCAACTGCCAAGAAACAGCGTCAAAGCTCGTGAGACAACCCAAGCACCAGCCGCATTCCTTGCGGATGCCTCGTTTTCACTCGACGCTGGAGCTCACCGTCGTAAATTCTTTGGGACTTTGGTGCCCGCTTCCCGTCTTTATGCCCATCTGTGTATTCCCGCCAGCTGGCACCACTGGTACCCAAGTAGCACTGCCAATCGCACCAAATCGGAAGGTAGCACGGCGCCCGGCCACCTCAACCAAACCCTTTGCCAACCTTGTTTCCCATACGCTCTGGTTGCACAGGCAGGCGTCACTGGCCGAGCCTTTTGCCGTCATGAATACCTCAGGAGCCTTCACTCTAATTCAAATTTATACAATTCTGAAACAAAAGAGACAGCCTACGAAACAATCCGGTGACTCTACAGCATGTCTCGATACTAAATCACACCGTCTCGACGGCCAAGACAGTTATAGCTCTGAATATCAATCAACCTTTTTTCTTTCTTTTTTCCTCATTTAAGCAAAAATTTCCCCCTCTGCTCTGGCCTGGCAACCAATCCTTGTGAAGTGTCCGGCATGGCCTCCAAGGCACTAGACTAGGTAGCACGATATACATGCTCCAATGCCGACAAGAAGCTTAAACATGGCCTCGAGGGTTACCCTGGCCTAGCCACGCGCCAATCCCAGTCCATGCATGGTAAAGCTACGGCAAGCCATGAGGTTATCGTGATTCTATCCCATTTCCGATCCGAAATCTCGGTCGTGCAACACTAAAAGGGACCCATGCGGCCATGCCCGGGGGATGCCTCAAAAGCATTGTTCCGCGACATCGTTTTTCTTATATGCATTCTCACGGGGGCCTACCGCTTGCCAATCATCTTGTTTCCCTTATTCTCCAGGTTCCCTGCACCTGTTCTACTTTTCGCCGTGAGGCCCGCCGGTAAGGGCGTCAGTGGCACAGCGGGCTTCATGCCGCTCTACACCGGTTCTGCATCGCCCGTGTTGCAGGCCTGGAAGTCCAGGTTCCTATCTCCGACTGCTTGCCATGAATCACATCTGCCCAGGATTGAAAAGGTAATTGGAGGCTCGGTCAAGCTCAATCTCCGGGCCAGAGCACGTCTTTAACTGCCCCGGGGGTCCTCACTCAGTTCTCCCCGAGACTGTTTTGGGAAGAGTTTGCAAAAGCACCTGAGCCAAACTACTTAGTGTCTCCTTCCCATTGCGAAGACTCTTTTGCCCTGTTCGTCTTATTTCTTGAGCCGTGTCCCGCTTTCCGTGCTTCTCTTCCATCACATCTCCATCGCCATCACAATGTTTTGAATGCTGCTCCTCATTCAAATCGTGTCTTTTTTGCTCCATATTGGATGTCTTGGAACTGATTTTGAAAAGCCTTTCTTGGAACCTCTCGGGGTCTTCCTTCTGACCTGCTCCCAATATGGCTCTGCCAGACCCGCCGCCTCTGTCTTGCGCCCACTCAGATTCTATCCATTCTTCACGAGACTCAGGTTGGACAGGGCCAGTTCAATCGTCTCTTCTAGGGGCAAACACCTGCCAATCCGATGATTCTATTTGCCACATCGAGCCATGTACTGAGTGGGCCAACCATCAGACAGATAGTGCCAATGCATTCGCAACTTTGGAAAATATCGAGTGCCATGGCATGTTTCCAGAGAGTACACCCGACTTGATAACCTCGACCTTTCCGTTTCCGCAAATTCCCATCGACTATTCAGACCATCTTCCTCAAAAGAGCCTTGAGAACCCAACCCAAGAAAGCACACGGCCATTTCGCAAATGGATGAGGTCTCTGCGCCGCCGGGCAACCCACAGATCCATGGCGTGGGACGTCAATACAGGCAGCTTGTCATGGCATCATCTCGAATCTGAAAGTACAGACCGCACGGGTTTGCGCCGAAGATCTCGGCATCGAAAATCAGCCTCGGGATCGTCATTTGGCTTCGTCTCCGCAGTTCAAAGTGCTAGTGTCAGTCTCGCCAGTGCCAGTGCTATGACTCGATCCCGCAGGAACACTACTCGCTCTCGCTGCCCATCACGGACCGATCATAGCAGCCGGGCTTCTGTTTGCGATCCTAGGTTCTCAGAAGACAGCGCCATCGCGGAAAGGCCTATACCTGTCGATGCGACGACGACACAGCGCTCACTACAACGGCGCCAAATTTTGGAGGAGCTTATCAGTACAGAGGAGAGTTACATCGGCGATATTCGTTTCCTGATGAACGTAAGTGACCTGCCGGCCTCTTAACTTTCGCAAGCGCCTAACCTTGGTTTAGGTCTACGTCACAATCCTAGCCTCATTACCAACCTTGCCAATGAGGCTACGATCTTCGATCAATCGGAACCTGACTGAAATAGTGGAACTCCACGAGGAGATATTAGGCGATCTTCATCGCGCCATCCCGCATTCCGAGTACACTCAAATTGACCTCTCCCTGCCTCTTGAAAAGTCAAAAAGCCATGGAATTGGCCATCGTCGATGGTGGAGCCTTGATGCGGTCCCTGAGTACAAGACAGGTGGTTCTTGGCTTCAAAATATTCCCGGAATGGTGGCCGATCCCCAGGTGGCTGCTGAAGTGGCTAAAGTATTTAGCAAGAAGGTATGTTCTTAGATGAGCACCCAGAGGTCTTTGTTGCCCAGATCGTGAACTGACAACTACTAGATGAACCGATTCTTCATATATAAGGAATATGGAGCAAAATATGAGATGATGATCAAGGACGTAGCATCAGCACACGAGACCATGCCTCAATGGGAAACATACCAGAAGGGTCTAGAGGTTTTGGCATCCACATTAGGTTCTACTAAAATAAATAGCGACAGGTCCAAAAAGTCTCTTACTATCGGAGATTTGCTCGTCAAGGTTAGCTCATGCCTCCCGTCTTGGGAAGTAAAGTATACTGACAGATTTGCTTTAGCCAATTCAACGAGTCTGCAAATATCCATTGTTGTTTTCGGAGCTCCTCAAGTGTACGCCCGTGTCCGACTGCCCCAATTCCCACATGGAGGTCGAAACAGTGCTCATGAGACTTCGAGAGGCGACCGCTGAAATTAACCGGGCAACCAATGACAATCAAATGAGGGCCACCCTGGAAAAAACTTGGCTTTTGCAGGATAGATTAGTGTTTCCTGAGCGGGTAAGTGCTCTGAAAATGTCTCACTCAATAGACCCTAAGCTCCAAGTAGAGACTTGACGCCGCCTCGAAGAATCACATTCGATCATTCGGATACATTCAATTATGCGGAGCGCTTCACGTATGCTGGCAGTCCAAAGAAGGCGTCAAAGGACAGTATATGATTTGCCTACAGTACCCCAACGTCCTTTGTCTTGCATCAGCCGGCAAAGTCGATCCAATATATACAATCCAAGCTTGCATCAACATAAACACAGCCAAAATTGAGAATGTTGATAATGGAAAAGGCAAGCTCTGGAATAAATGAATAAATACAATTATACCAATAGCTAATGTGTACTTTACAGGTCTACAATGCCACACGGCACCGTGTTCCTGGAAGCTTGTGTTCGAAAACGATCATCAATTGTACGAATTGATCATGACGGCTTGTTCCCCAAAAGAAGAATCAGAGTGGAGAGCAAGGTTGTGTCAGTCAGCAAACCAAGAACATGTTACGACAGATATCAGCATCTATAACACTCTGTCCATGAATATGAAAAGCTTGGGTACTGTCTTTAGGAGACCAGGTACGTAACTTTACCTTGGAAGTTTGGGAGTCTTCGTTGACAATCAAACAGGTACCATGGCTCGGAACATGTCTATACATCGCGCGACAACAGTTGGTCCAAAATTTCCCCTGTCCCAAGTCATTGTGAAAAACACAAGTATGGCCTCCAACAATACTCCAGCATCATTAAGTATCAACCGTTCACAATCTCTTTTGACAACAAATTCACGAATCCCAGTGTTGGCACCACCTCGAAGCGAAAGATCACGACTTGAGGCCCTTTTAGCAGATGTGTGGAGCCGCGATATCTTGCCATTTCCAGGAATGGCACTGAGGTCACGAAGCGAGCATTTGGTTCGCAACTCGGCATCCACGATGATGAGAAAGCTTGGCGTAGCTGGTATCACTGGCCCCTTTGGCAAAAAACCAATCCAAGATGCACAAATTTGTCGTGGGAATGAGGACTCGGGAATCTGCGGTGGAGCCACTCGGCGCTGCAGCAATTCGGGCGACAGGGTCCCCAGTGGTGGCATAGGTACATATTCCAGTACAGGAAGACTCTCGAAGCGCCTGAGGACACATGGAGTTGCCACCAAATGTGACGAAGAGCTAGATCTTGGCGGAACAGGAGAAACATGGAACCCGGCCGAGACCACACTAGGTGAGGGCACTGTGGAAGAGAAGGAGATGTCTGTTCCTCGATCACTGATCACGGAGATTCCTCCACAAAGCTCTTCCCCCAGCTCCGGTAAATCATTACCATGTTGTGATGCCAAGCCGATGCCGTGTCCTCCTGTCACTGATGAAACAAAACCGCATGGCCGTCGATGGATAAGAGTAGGTGGAGGCAAGTACGACGGAAAGGGACAGAGGCTCCGTAGTTTATTTCGCTGAGATGGACATGCTGACAGGGTGGAAGGAGCGAAACATCAAAAGCGAAGCAACCCTTTCGAAGAGCGTATACAACATTAACTATCAGTGCTACCATGCAATCTCGGTCTTTGTGCGAGCAATGCACATCACATACCTGGGCAGGATTTGCAAGTGCATGGATGGCACTATAAAGTAGCCAACGTATTTGAGGTCTGCATGAATTCTGTTTGGGTGAGATCGCTTTGTGTACATAATGCTCCATCGTTGACAGAAGAAATGCTGAAGTGGTATAAACAGCGGATGCGCTCATAGTAATAAATCCCAATTTTAGTCTAATCAATTATTAATTTCAAGTAAACAAGTTTCCCAAGCTACAAACTATCCCTAGCGCTAAATCGATGGAATGATTGAACAGTAGATCAACGACAAAAACATGTCCCACCAAGTTGAAATTCCCACTTGTATAGGGTAAGAGCATTAAGTGGTACACTCTAGAAACTGCGGTGCTGACATAATCCCCCACCACGTCGGAACCCCTCCAACTAGTATGACGGAAGTCAAAGAGATCTTAGGCAGCCCATCAAGCTGCGTCGTTGGTTGTTTGTCACCCAAAGTACAAGGCAACGTGTGCGATTCGTGGCAAAACGCGCACCGGGCGAGCATTTATATTCCAGTCAAACATACTCGACTCTATTGCGCCCGAGAAAGTTTCATACATCCATCCAGCCACAGCTGTCTGCGCTAGCTTCCCCAGCTCACCTCCATTCGCATCATGGCTTCCCACGTCGTGGTGATAGCCACGGACCTGCGCCGAGCGACCGTGAAGGTCACTCCTGGAACATATCTCACAGACGTCCTTGAAGAGGCCTGCAGGAAGCTAAACCTCTCCAGTGATAGATACCTTGTCAAGTAAGTTCGCTGCTTTGCCTGGTCCACACTGCCGCTCACACGGAATACCATAGGCACAGACAGAAGCAGGTCGACCTTTCTGTTCCCTTTCGGACCTCTGGTCTTATCCCCGGCGCGAAACTCGAGCTCGTCCAAAAATCAAATACACCGGCTGCTATACAAGTCGGCCTTCAGGTCCCTCCCCCAGAGGGCCGCGAAATTCCTGGTGGTCGCCTAGTCCAGAAGTTTCCCAGCAACCTGACCTTGTGGAAAGTCCTGCGACAGTTTGAGAGCGGAAAGGCGAGCAATGGAAGAAACATTAATATTACAGCTCGCGGGATCGCTCAGACCACCAGCGACAATGGCAGCGGTGGTGGACAGCTCTATTATGAGATTCCTGTGCTGAACATCATGGGCCGGGAGATGGCCTCATTTGCAGACTTTCAACGCACCCTATCGCAACTGGGATATAACTCCGGTAGTGTGTTGATTAGAATGTCTTACCGCAAGACTGATCAGACATTGTTTGAAGCTATGGAACAAATAAGCCAGTTCTTCAAAGAAGAGGAAGAGGAGACGAAGGAAGAAAAGAAGGAAGAGACCGAAAAAGGAGCTCCCGCCCCAGAAGCATCACAAGAGTCACAAGGAACAAAAGAGCCCGCCCAAGATACCCCAGATACTCCGATGGCCGAGCCGCAACCTACCTCAGCCAACGACGAACCGGCTAGCGAACAAGAAGAGAAACCAATCGTGGATGACAGCGAGCCAGCAAAGGAAGACACCATGGACGTTGACAGCACCAAACCAGAGAACCACCTTGAACCCGTCAATGTATACCTCGCTCCCAGTGGCACAACGCCTGCGGCAGCCCTCGCTGAAGTCAACGAGGCCGATTACACACCCACTGTTGTTCATGCGCAGATTCACCAGGCTCGATTACAAGAGAGTTCTCGAAACAGGCGGCTCCTATCGGACCAAGAGCTCGAAGAGAAGGCGGCCGCAGAAGCCGCCAAGGTGGCGGCCATAAAATCCGTCCTTGTCAAGATTCGCTTCCCAGATAATACCAGCAGCGACTGGCAAGTTGGAACAGCTGATACCGGACGCTTTCTATATGATGCTGTGCGACACGTCATGGCTCACGAGGGCCAGCCTTTCCACTTGGTTCTTCCCGGAAGCAAGGGCGTCATCAAGGATGACGACAAACCCTCCAACAACCTCATCAAGACATACAAATTCTCTGGGCGCATTCTGGTCGACTTGGTTTGGGATGACGGCGTTCCCCCTCCTGTACGAAAACAGCCCTTCCTCAAGGCCAACATTGCGCAACAGGGACAACAAGTCAAGATCCCGGATCCGCCTGTGGCTTCGGATGACAAAGGAGATGGCCCAGCTCTGCCCAAGCTTCAAAAATCCGACCAAGGCGAGGGAGCTGGTGACAAGATTGCCAAGAAGATACCCAAGTGGCTTAAGCTGGGCAAGAAGTAGGAATGGAACATGTTTTGGTACATGCATACTGAAAGTATCACGAACGACTAGCATATATATATTGAGGAATTCACATGGGGCGTTAGTTGCTGGGGCCATTGTACAGATTTTAACGACGTCGTAGTCTTTTTTTATTTATTTATGTAGGGAATAGAGGGCGTTGCACACTATTCTTCGCCGTGCCTGGGCCTTGGGATGCTGGGCGCCGTCGAGTTCACTTGTCACCAGTACACCCAGGGAGAAGCGGGATTGATTGAAAAGTCGTTGAAGCCATTTGTTCTTCAGAGTATTTGGTATTCGGTGAGCCGCAGCCTATCCCTGCCGCAGAGCATCAAAGCCGTACTTTTTGTATAACGATCAAATCGTAACCGCGCCAATCCATGCGAAACCTATTTGCCAGATTCCCCAACAAGTCATAAAAAAGACCGCTTAGTGGGTGCGACGAGCGTCGGCGATGACGCGCTGGAGCTCGTCGACCTTCTTCTTGGCACGGCCGAAGGTACCGAGCTGTTTCCCCATCGTGTTAGTTTTCTTTTCTTACCATGTCTTTGTTATAAATGGGGGAGAGAGTTGGGTTCGACGTACGCGCTTCTTGGCGAGCTTACGGGCACGCTTGTCCTTGCTGTTGCGGAGCAACTCGATAACTCGGCGCTCATAGGGGGCGAGGCTGTGAGAAGGATTGATTGTTAGCAAACTGTTGTATAGCAAGTACTTGCAAATCAGGCACGGCAATACGAGTCGAGGTGGTTCGGATTGAGCCGTAGGCCGGGTCGGTTCCAATGGCGTTTCCGGCGTGCTATGTATGCCCGGTGCCATTGCCGACTCTCCAACACACTCCATCGTTCCAACCTCGACTGAATTGCCATCCCATGATTTCGATATCGTGCTAAGGGAGTGGAGAGGGAAGAAAAAAAAAACGTACCCAGCAACCTCCTTGACGACCTCACGGACGAAGGCGGTGCGCTTGCTCAGGTGGCCCTTGGTGCGGGAAACGCGGGGCTTGACAACGCGGGCGGTGGTCTTCTATAAAGTTGCAAAAAAAGCAGGCGGCATGTCAGCGTCCATCGTCTGCGAGAGCAGCCACCCCGTGGAAGTAGGGACAGCGGAGCAGAGATCCTCCACGAGGTGAGACTGCGACATGAGGGAGACGTACGTGGCCCTTGTTGAGGCCGACGGCCAGGCCGGATCTAACGGGGGCTTCAGCGGCCATTTTGTTCCTGGTGGTTAGTCGGAAGATCGGTGATGTCGAAAAAAGAGAAAAGTTTCGCGGTGGAGGGCCGACTTTTGGTGGAGGTGCACAACGGGGGGCTCGAAAAATTTCGGCCGGTTGTGGGTCACGTGCAGCAGGGCTTGTGTGTCTTTTTTTTTTTTTTTTCCTTCGAGAAAATATCGACAAGACTACACAAGGTACGTACAGCGGGCCCCACTTTTGCCCAGAGCAAGGTGGGTGCTCAAGTGTGCTGGAGGGGCCAGAAGGCTTTGGCTTTGCAGGTGTATCACATGGGGCTAGCCTATTGGCCTGTTCGCAGCGAAGCTATTTATGTCTACATTTTCGCCATGTTGACCCTGAACGGGGTCGTTCCCCGACGACTCTTGTCCTGATTTGCAGAATGCTGAAACGAGAAGAATGCATATCTTGACCAAGGTTGCAGCTTGACTGTGAACTGACTTGCATTCTATCATTTTTTTTTTCACCCTCCTGGCTGGGCGTACGGAGCACAGCCAATGCATTACCCCAGCGGGATTCTAGCTGAAACCCGCAACTGTTACGCTGAGCATGCAACGTCGGCGAAGCAGCAGTAGCAGTGATTGCGCGTCAATGAGGCCTCACGCCCATCTCAAACCCGGCTGTGCGCTCATTAATGTCCGTCGTGAAGAAGAAACGTGATGTTGTTTTTAGTGTGTTCAACCTCGCTCGCCGACTGGCGGAGCACCAGATGAAACGCATAAACTACCGTCAAGTGTGGACGAGGGCAGGGCAGGGCGAAAAGAAAAGAAGAAGAAAAAGACTGCGCCGTTTTCATGCGCCTCGTCTCATCTTGAAAGCTTCTGCCCAACCATATGCCGGCTCTTCCGTCTGCCTCGGCCGATCGCCGCAGTCGATGCATGCTGGATGTCGCTTAATTTGCATCTTTTATCCATAGGGCCGTTTCATACAGAACCATCGAGCGGGCCGGATGGCCTTCCCGCAGCGTGACAGCCCCTCCATTGCATCACGATCTGCGAAACACCAGACAATAGTGGAATACTGTGGCCCGGTTTTGAGGGGGGGATCCCTTGCTCGCGCGATGGACAGCGAACCGGGGACGGTTGTATTTGTTGGTCGTACAGCTCCGGGTTCCTGAGCAAGCGTATGCAGCTGATTGTGGTCCTGTATGATGTTGTTGTTGTTTGTCGGTTTCCTCCGTGATTATAAAACAAACCTCCGTCTGCCCAAGGCTTTGCTTTCTTCTTCTTTCGGGGTGATATCTCGTTGTCTAAATCGCGCCTCAAACTTGACCATATCCTAACTCCATATACAAACACGAATCACCCATAACCATTCACTCAAAAATGCGTGCTGGGCTTTTCCTCCTGTCGGCGCTGCCGTCTGTCTTGGCCGTCCGCCTGTATTCCGTCCCCAACACGCTTGCCCTGGCCGACGCAGACTCGTCTAGCGACTGCATCCTCCCGGACGAATTCCACATCCTTAACTTCAAGGCGGAGTCCAAGGAGGGCGGGGAGAACCTGACGTCATTCACCTTTACCTACAAGGAGACCAAAACCAACATCACGACGCCGTGCGCATTCAACCAGTCGTCCGAGGTCGTGTCTGATAATGGCATCCCGCGGTACCACTGCGATCACGCCGACGTCGACTTCATATGGCAAGAAGACCTGGATTACGTGACCATGATTGAGGACGTGTGCAAGGCCGCCGACGGGTAAGTTCTTCTCGATGCTCTCCTCACATGACCAGGTCGTGCGGGTACTAACTGCGCATGCTTTTTGCAGGTCATCGCAGTACGAGGTTGCCGGCAGCGCCCACATCTTCCTCCAGTGTCCTGACGCAGGCGGCGCCTGCTCCACCAATTCCACCGACTACAAGAAGCCCTTTGTGAGCCTAAGCCCCATACAGTCCCCTCCCAGCAATGCTTAGGACAGGTATGCTGGAGCTTGAGGAACAGTGGCGGGGCAGGTGGCACGAATAGCAAACGCTAGGTTGGGGCACTTTTTTTGGGTTGGCCTCTGGTTATATTTTGCAGTCATTCTTAAAAGCGGGAGGAACGTGGGTGGTTTGTACTGGGATGTGACATGAAGGCGTGCGCTCCTACGAGTCACGAGCGAGCCCTGCAATACAATAGCATCAAATACTATCCGCCAATCAAAGGGGCTGGGATTTATAATATGAACACAAATGACAACATCCAATGCTCGGCACGGTGAAGCGTGACGTCTCTGGGCTTGGTACCTGAACAGCCTGGGGTCCAAAGGCGGAGTGCCAGGTATTGCTGCAGGTGCCTCACTAAAAAAAAAATCTGGGGTAGTCGAAGGCAGCCACTCATAAGGCCGCACAGCCGGGCTGACCTCCACCAACCTTCGCCTCCTCCACAATTCGCTGTCGCCCCTTTGCCATATGACTTTGAGACTCACGAGACCAGCCTCCTCGACTCGTTGAGGTCTTGGGGCCCAGGCCACTCTTTTCGGATAAGCTTCTTTCGCTTGAACACATCCGAGTCTCGGAATCCCCCCCAACAGAAAGGGAGGAGAAAAGCATCACTACACACGAGTTTGCATCATGCGTTCTACCTGATTGAATGCACGCGCCAACCCTGTCCCACGCACCTCCTCGCGCCTAAGACTGAGACATCCTCCGGTGCGGATGCCCTGCAGAACAGTTAAACCGACTCGCTGCTCGATATTTCGGCCTCCGGAAACCCAATTGACCACGCCCTGCAGCTCGTCTTCACCCAAGCATCTCGCGAAATGCACCAATAATCACCAGCCAGGGCCTGTGTAATTGCGTTCTCCCCAACAACTCCACCACCCCTCGCAGGGCCCCTATCCAAGAATGCGGCTCCAATCCTTGCCTCTCTCGAGGCTATGGGCCTTGTCGCTGGCACCCAGCACACCAAGTCTCGCACTGGGAGAGGCCACCGCGCCACAGTCGCCGATGGCGCCGGAAACTATCTCGACGGGCTTGTTCGCGTCACTCGAACGTTTTGCCCGACTCGTTGACGTTACTTACTGTCTCGGCAACACCGGTGTCAGCAAGCCATTCGAGTGCATCTCTCGCTGCAAAGACTTTCCGAACCTGTCACTCGTTACCACATGGAATACGGGCATGCTCCTGGGTGATAGTTGCGGGTTCATCGCCGTGGACCATGGTACCCAAAATAACGGAGCTTCCAGCAACAAACTCTCGTATGATGCAGGCGGCCCTGCCATCATCGTAGCCTTTCGCGGCACCTACAGCCTTACAAATACTGTGATAGATCTCAGCACCGTTCCGCAAAAGTATGTCCCGTATCCCTCTCCGGACAATGGTGGGGATTCGCCTCCGGAGAAGCCAGAGCATGAGTGCAAAAACTGCACAGTGCACATGGGGTTTCTGGATTCTTGGAAGAATGCAAGGCGTGCCGTTCTCTCGGACCTTCAAGCCCTCAAAGAGGATTACCCAACATATCCTGTCCAACTCATAGGACACAGTTTGGGCGGGGCTGTTGCCGCCCTTGCCGCCCTCGAACTCAAGGTCTCACTCGGCTGGCAGGATGTGGTGGCAACAACATTCGGCGAGCCCCGAGTCGGGAATGATGGGTTCGTTCGGTTTGTGGACGAAGTATTTGGCCTCAACGATACAGAGAATCTTGAGGAGCGAACCTACAGGCGAGTTACTCACCAAGACGACCCTGTGCCGTTGCTTCCCTTGTCTGAATGGGGCTATCGATCGCACGCCGGGGAGATATTCATTTCCAAAAAGGATCTCTCGCCATCCGAAAGTGACATATTCATGTGTGTTGGTGACGAAGACCCCAGCTGTATCGCCAGACCTGACGGCCAGTGGGATTTGTTGGACAGGCTACGACGCCTGCTTCATTTCGGAAGGCCCGCTTATGATGCTAACGGGCCATCCGAAGCCGAAATGCAAATGTTCCCGACGAGGTTTAAAATCTGGCAGCTCTTGTTTGCTCATCGAGACTATTTCTGGAGACTTGGACTCTGTGTTCCGGGAGGAGATCCTGCCAACTGGGGTCGAGATCCATACAAGGGCCCCGAATCGGACGAGCTTTGAAATGGCATTTTCCTTGATTTTGCGAATGAATTTTGTTAATCATGGGAGTATGGGGGCTAGCAAATAATTTGTTGATTGTTTGTTATTTCATGATTTGGAAGCATTGTTATTTCCATGGGCTGCGGCGGGTTAGCGACTTTTCTTATTATTAGGTTGTGGTGTTTGACCTAGGTGTAGAGAAACTGGGTTGGGGGGCTGCTGTAGGTTAGATAAGATGCTAGGCCGTCGGGAATGGCACTGAGACAGCAGAAAATCGGAGAATATCTGAATGTAACTTCGCACTTGCTCTTGACCCGATCCAGACCGACCGGAATGGAGCATCCTTGGGATCCGGACTGCAGAGCTGTCGGTGCTTAGCGCCCATCAAGCGAGATAAGGATCTGGTGGTGGGGGCGGGCGGCCATGTGGTCCACGTCCAGAGAGTCACCAGGTCTCGGGACTTGAAATCGAGTGGTTGACAGTAAAAGACCAGCCAGCCGTTTCACAAAGGAAAACCTCGATGGCCAAGGAAATTCCTGGGCTTGCGGTGCAACCGACCACAGCCCAGATTTGGGGCACCAGAGGAGGAGGGGAGGGGATGTGATGAGTGGGTGATGGCATCATGGATGCGGTTACGCGCAAGTGGGCGGTTGATTGCCAACTCACACACCGGCCGCGCGCATCATTCATTATATTACTCCCCCCTGCCACCCTGGCACATCGGCACCCACGGGTGCCATTCACGTCCGGGCTGGACCGAGTGGCGGGGAGAGGATTTGCTTACCCAGGTCTGTGTTTCCTCGTGTTCTTGTTTGCATTGCATTTACTTTGCGAGACTAAGCATACGGTTCGGACGAAAGCTGTCAGGGTCAAAGAGCAGTCGAATAAGAGAAGCGGGACAGGGGGAAGCAGTTGAGCATCAAAGAAGACTAGGAGCAATGAGGCGGGGGGGGGGAAAGCCACACGCGCTTCGCTGCTGATGGTGTTGAAATAAACAGGTTTGTTTCTTTCTCCCTCGCCAGCGGGCCTAATGGGACCAGGGACCTGCGTGGCCGGGCGATTGCAGATGCGCCCAACATGGGGGTACGGTGGCCTTCAAGGCAGCAAAGAGCTGTGGAGTGAAAACGTCCAAAAAAAAAAAAAACCTCCCTGTTCGCAAGGGTCACAAAG
>NAJI01000168.1:58245-109577 GCA_002179835.1 Calonectria leucothoes | reverse complement strand
ATCCATTGTGCCCTTCTCGCAAGAGAAGTTGTTCCCTCGCTAGCAGAGGATATTCAATAAAATTGATGTTAAACTCAAGAAGCTTCTGGGAGTATGCTGTTGTAGTCACAGATTTATTCGTGGAAATTGTAAAAGAGGTCTTGTCTGCTTTTTGTGGTCCTCCGGTATTAAGGTGACTTTAAGAATGAATGGTTCTGTTACATCGTTGGTGTGATGTACCTTGTGAAAATCTAACCCTCTTTGGCCCTGCTGAGGCAGTGGCTGAAAGCTCTTCCACACTCCGTCAGTGGCAACTTGGAAAGATGAAGTTTTCTCTTGGTGTGAAAATGTTCCATTTTCACCGTCTCTGAGCCGCTGAGCTAAACACTAAACGCTGTATCCACCGTCAAAATAACTTAGTCCCACAGTTTTGGTCGTTCCCCTTCTTCTGTCCTCCTACCCCCTGCCCTTGTCGATGCGGCTAGCGGCTGTAATATGTTGCTTATTTTATCTACCCCGCGTACGTGGTACAGCATGGCCATTGCTGTTCTGTAAAGGGAATGGCCAACTCCTCCACCTGCTGGGCGATCTAAACACTATGCACGTGCGCAGAATGCCAATTGACGGCACCCGATGGCGCAAAGCTTGGTGGCAGATGTCCCCTTGCCCTTACTCCAGCGACATTTTGGGATTGGTAGTATTGACTCTAGCAAGTCATAGCGGAAGCTTAGTTGACATAGTTGAGGTATCAGCAGCCGACTTGACCGGTCATTGGATGCTCTATGCGAGCCACTGACAGCATTCGTCATCCTCTCCAAGTATCTCGACCCTAGCCAGATTGTCAGTTGCCATCACTGCTGTCTTTATGATAGTACAGGTGAACCTTAGTCACTGATTAGTTGTAGTTGAGTCCTCTCACAATCTAACGAGGAGAAGGCTAGCGCCGCTCCCAAGGATCGGGTCTTTCGGGTTGTGGGTCAAACGATTCACGGTTGGTGATTCCGATGAGCCGCATACGTGATGATTGGGGGGCACATTTGTCAATGCTGGAGACAGGGGGCTGTAATAACTAAATGTCTTTACACCGTTTTTGTCACAAGCATCGCCAATGCCTGCCTGCCTACTTGTTCGCCTATGGAATCTAGCCCTGAACCACATATCGCTTCTCATAATGTCAACACCATTACAACCGCAGTCCTCAACAAAAAAAGAGCAAACAAAAAGAACAAAGAGATTTACTGGCTGCTGGACATGTCGGTCCCGTCGCGTGCGGTGTGATGAGGGCCGCCCAAGTTGTTCGCAATGTACTTCCAAGGAGATAGCGTGTGCGGGCTATGACGCACGTTTGCAATGGATGCCCCCAGAAACAACCCGTGGAATCGGAATCAATGGCACCACAAAGGTTTCAATAGTAACAAGAAGTAGAAGGCTTTTACTGAGTAAGGCGAATGTTGAAATGCATGCATGGGACCAGTGTTAACTTTTCTCGCAGACTGGTCAGATATTCCGATCAGCTTTAACCAGATCGACTCGGAGCACGCAAAGATTGAATCTCTTGCAGATACTGAATGCTTCTCTTCATATTCGACAATCACGTCCGGTCTCTTTGGAGTTTTTGCTTGCGGTCCACAAAGCCCCTTGTCTCCCGGATATGTCAATTCACCGGGGCTGCAACCTCATACCTCAAAATCAGTTTCTTATGTGGATTTTGGTGGTAGCGAGAACATTTTTCAAAATCACTTGGCTACTCCACCAAGTGAAGCCACATCAATCTCAATCGATGGAACGGGTGTAAATCACCCCGAACAACCAAATGGTGACCCCCAACCCGCTTTACAATCACACCCAGTCAGTTTCACGCCCGGGTCCATGTCTTATGTGCACCAACAGCTATTGCAATACTACGTCCAAAGGGTTGTGGGGCTGCTTTGCATCACAGAGAGTTCCCGAAATCCAATGCGCTCGATATATCTCCCGAGGATTTTGCAAACTGCGGGGGAGCTTGCAGTGACTGGTCAAACATGTCTTGTTCGGCATTCCTTGCTCAATTCAGCACTATCCATCAGCGCATTCATGTTGGCAAACGAATACAGAAGTCAGTCCTTCGCTTTGGAACAAAAGAAATGGGAGGGCATTGCTGTTCATCTGCGCCAGCAGGCAACCAGAATGTTGAAAGAGTCAGTGTCGGCCCAATTTTCTGGTGTGAGGAAATCGATGCCAAAATACAAAAACTTCCTTGCCACTATGCTCTCAATGGTGTCGATTGATGTAGGCCGCTTTAACCTCTCGCAGACTATATCATGACTGAATTGTGTCTAGATTTTGTCTGGAGACGCACCCTCCTGTACTGCTCACCTCCGAGGTTGTGAACAGTTGATGCAGGTATTCTGCAAATTAAAAACTTCGTTTTCCAAGAAGGCCCAGGCATTGAACAGAACCTACTTTCATCTCCGAATCATTCATGACAGTACGCTCCAAGCCTCCGAGAATCAGCCCTTCCTCGACGCTTTTCATCCTTCATCAAGCACATTTCCTCTACCCTTGAGCCGCAACCATGCAAGTGGTGACTATCTTGGAAGTGGAATGAATATAACGCCAGAAACTGCTGTTTGTCCGAAATTGTATGGCGATGGGAGCATATTTGAACTCATCTACGGCATTCCAGAAAGCCTATTTGTTCTTTTGAATAGAACGACCGCGGCCATCAGAACACGAGAGAATGATTTCATCTCGAATTCAGGCTCCAGTATCCCCTCCATAACCTCTTTTTACGACGATCTTGAAACTAGAGTTTTTGATTGGCCCGGAGATGCCGAAACTCAACGCTGCAGAACAACTTGCAGTGATGCACGGAGTGAGAAAATAATGCAGCATCGGATTTCTGCGTTCTACAATGCTCTCATCATATACTTTTCACATTATGTCCGAGACATATTGCCAGATTATCTCAAATTGTATGCCATTCATGTATTGGAGGATTTGGAGGTAATTGAGGCAGTCGGTGGTGCCATCTCAGGACCCCTGTTGTGGCCCGTATTCATCGCATCCGCTGTGGTGGCAGATGCCGATTTGAAAATAAGATTCTCTGCCCTATTCGATAAGTTTGAGTTGCGCGGATTTCATGCGACAAGATCAGCGCGCAATCTCATTGACGAACTGTGGCGGCGGAAGGCTGATGGTATACAGTGCTGGTGGCGTCCACTCGCTAAGGAAAAAGGTATCACATTAATGTTGACATGACTAGTATATGAGAAGATAAATGAAACAGTTTCACTTAAAAAAATCGATTTATTCAGGTCTAATAAATTGAACCAACAAGTGTTGTGCTCGGTTCCTTTCTTCTACACGACCTTGTGTTTGGATGTGTGAATTTAATCAGTGACGATGTCTCAAACATCTCCCCGTACCTACGAAAAGGAGAAGCTAGACTAGTACGGCTACTGGCTAGAAAATTACAGTGAAAATGACGAGATTCTAGGCTCGGCTTCGGGCCGAACGACGACGCCGAGTTGATCTACAGGGTAATATGGAAACCACCCTGAAAGAAATTATCAGCCAGTCTGAGACATTTTCATTGCAATTTGCACCGTGATTGAGAAGTCTTGGGGATCATTGGAAATGCGAATCGATTGTAGGGATCGGAGCCGATATCAGTTGAGCAGAGCCACCATCTGGCGTTGATCTTACGATCTCGGTTCGGGAAGCGTTTTTCCCGGCTGCCATTCGGCCTGGTTAGCCGCCGATCTTATTTTTGGATTAAATTATATAAAGACGAACTCCAAAGATTTTCATAATGGAGTTTGTCGACTAACGCACGACTTCATCAAGTCTTTTGCTCCCTGATCTATCGACCCACCTTTGCCTTGGCTGGTGGGAAGCGACGAAATTTGAGCACTATCTACCTCCCAGATTCATATATTGAAAACATTTCGCCTTTTAGACCGGTAGGTCTTGTCAGAATGGTCTGGCATTTTGCCAATTGTGAGAGAGCGTGGTATCTGGGCTTCAGAATCACCGAGGCCTCAGATTATGCTACATCTTCCATGGAGGCCCACATGAAGGAAGCTACCGCACTCTGTTTAGCACGCTAACCCTGCCCAAACAATGCATCCAAAACCACACCGTTCTCGGCAGACAATTTCAAAAATTTGGTCCCGTGGTCTCAACAAGATGAATCATGCCCATGCGTCGGCTGCGGATTCCGAGACAACATCCACATTGGCACATCGAGCCCCATTCACTAGCTTCATGGGCCCACAAGAAGCCGAACAACCAATCGGGAGGCCAAAGTTCCCGATGTCACTCATGATTCGCCCTTATCTCTCACCCTCTCTTGGCTGGGGGAAGAGCCCGAGCGCCGTACAGCTTGGACTTGGATGGATCAACGGTCAATCAAATCTCATCCATCAACTTTCCCAATTCGTGATACAAGATGGTTCAGTATGCAGTGGCAAGGGAACAAAAGCTGAGCCATGTCAATCGACGATACTAGTAGCGAGAGGCCAGATCCAGGATGATGAAGTGGCTCTAGAATGTTGCTTGGTTCCTGCAGCTCTATTGTTGCAGCCCCTGCTCCGCTGACGTGCGCAGCGCTTCCTTTGCCCTAAAGAGACGATAATACACGAAGGAAAGCACACCCAGCCTATGGTGGCGCTTCCAATTATCAATGTTTGTGGAGAAATGACCTCAACATGTGTTTACTGTTTATGGCAACACGCGAGACGAGAGACTAGTCCCAGTAAGGCCAGCCAATGAGCCAATGCCCCTTCCCAGTTCCAAATGGGATTTCCCCAGATTTAGTGAGGGGATTGTGCACCCCGAATTCCTCCACATGAAATCAACTTCCTGCTCATGGAATATCGCGACATTCGTCTGAGAGTCTCCAAGATCTCACTCTGTGCACGATTCACGGTTTAATTCTGTTTTCTTTTTCGGAAAGAAAATTCAAATTCTTCTAAGCGCATTTATTTATCAATTGAAGAGCAATGGCGGGACACACAGAGCCACGCAAGACGAGAAGGACTGCCAACGCGTAAGAGCGGTCCCCGGACTTTTGATCGACCAATGAGTCACCTTTCCTCTAACCCATATGTCGTGAACAGTTGCGTTCCTTGTCGTCAGAGCAAAATCAAGTGCTCCGGAGAAGTGCCATGTGCGAATTGTCAGCGACGTGCAGTTCGGTGCCATTTTACAGAAGGCACCAACAAGGTCATGGTATCTGAGAGGTTGGTAAACACGATCCCGTCAAGCTTCATAGCCTAATTTTGAAACCATGAAAAAAGATATCTCCAGGAGCTGCAACGCCAGGCCGAACAGCGCCAAATATCGCCTGGGGGGAGTGGAGCTCAAAACCAAATTGATGACGAGTCACCCACTTCGCATATAGTTCGGCCTACCGCTCCATCGCAGTCGCCGCTTGACCCTCGCATGTTGACGACACAAGGCTCTATTGCGGATTCATCCCCAGTAGCATCACAGATACAGGCTTCGGACCACTGCTCACTTGGAAGCAAAAGATCTGGAGATATTGCTTTCGGGTTAAACAATGGAGTGGAGGACGAAGGCTCGATCAGTACTAATATTGTATCACCGCCGCTCACAGTCGACGATTCTCGCAATAACATGGGGATCGACTCAGCTGGAGTCGGGCCACAGGTGCAGCACGAGAGTGCACTGAGCGTGTGGCCAAGCGCGTTTACAATTGTGTCCAAAACCATTAAGAATGTGTATAAGAAAAATAAGCGAAAATGGAGTAAGTAGTTTCCGACATTTCTACTCGCCCTTCTGCAATATTTGGCCTTTGATGCTCGCCATTTTATGCTTTGGCCATGTGGTTGATGATGATTACAGTTTGGTTGGCCCCTTGGTCTACATGGTCATTTACCATTCGTCTCATGGTCATGATGAGTGAAAAGCTGCAGCTTCCTGACCCACCTATACCACCTCATATTTTGGATGAAGAGGTTTACGTTCTCCCACCCAAGGTTAAATCACCAAGCAATGGTCCAGATATCAGATTTCTTCCGTCTTTAGACCATGCCATCTATCTTTTCAATACTGTCAAGTTCCACCTTGGCGAGACATATAGGTTCTTTGACAATACAGAATTCGAGAACGAGATGCGTGAGTTTTATGCTGGAAAGGCGGCGCAAAAGGCGGCCGAGTCCCCGCTCTGGTTTGCAAAATTCCTCTTGGTTTTGGCATTCGGCACAGCATTTCACCCTCGCCCGACAACGAACAAAGAGCCTCCGGGTGGAAGCTTTTTCATTCGTGCCATGAGCCTAATCGAAGGCGAGACAGAGCTTTGGATGGAAAGCTTGCTGGCAACTGAAGTCTTGGCCATGGTAGGGTTATACTTGTTTTCAATCGATCAGAGAGATTCGGCGCACATTTATGTACGTATGCCCTCGCTCGTATATTCAGTTTGCCTGACCTGGTTGCGCAGCTGGGCCATGCTTTGCGAATAGCCCAATTTGAAGGGCTCCATACCCAACTTCCAGAGAGTGAACTTGGTCCAGAGACGGTTACGTGGTGTCGCGACCTTTGGTGGACGCTCTATATAATGGATCGGCATTTCTCGGCTTCAGTTGGTCTGCCAATGTCTGTTCAGGACAATGATATTACAATGACTGTGAACCCTCCAAATATGGGATCTCAAGGGGACAGCGCTCGCAGTCTTCAGGTTAGCCTGTCACATCTACTCTCTGTGATTTTGACCAGTAAGTCTTAGTTATGAGTCTCGACTGAGCGACACTGATTCCCATCTCCCCCAGCTGTGTATAAGCCGAAGAAAACTTCGTTAGGGACATATCTCGAACAGACAAGATCTATATTGCGCACTTTGGCGCATCACGCTCAAGAAATTGAGCAGATTATAAGTCTAAAGCTCCACGACTCAATGAACACCATGACAAAGGGCACGCGGCATATAACACTGTTGTACCATCAGGTATGGCTTTACTTGTTCTGTGATTTGACCTCCTTTTGAGCTGACATGGAATAGTGCGTGATAGTGGCCACAAGGCCTCTTCTTCTCTCCGTTCTAAAGGAGCGACTGGATATGCTGGGCCACCAAAGCGACGAGAACTGGGAGAACTTCTTGGCTCATACAGGTGCCATCATCTCCACTGGCATCAAGTCAGCGGCCAAGACATTACAAATTCTTTCGAGCGAGTATAGTCTTTTGGGTGGGTGCAAAGTATAAGCTTCAGGCATATCAGAGGGTTCTAATAGCTTCACAGAAGTGTTTCTGCCGTACGACCTTGAATTCACGTTTGGCGCTGCTCTCCATTTGACCATGGCGAATACTCTCTTCCCGGAAATTGCCGATGACCAAAACCATGGTCAGTTATCACACGGCATATTAGATGATATGATAGCGAGGGGAAATCGAGTAGCGAGAGTACGAAAGGGAGAATTGATGCATTTAGAAATGCTATGCCAGGAGCTTGCCACTAGGGTACAGAGACAGGGTCTTCAAGCGCTGACGTTGGCTGGACCTGATTATTCAACAGCAGAAATTGAGAAGAGAGCTGTCGAAGATCCCAGGAATATAGTAGTGCCAGAAGTTGGCACAATTCCCATGGCCATGGGTGCTGGGCCAGCAAATCCATTCCAGCCCATGCCACCAGCCGCGCCAAGCAACATGGATTTCCTTGATAACATAGGAATCTCGTCCGAGGAGTTTCTTTATATAGTAGAGCAGATAGGAGACTTGGATACCCTTTCGGATAGCATCTTAGTGTTTGAATAACTTTAAAATGCGTCCACCATCAACCTCCACATGTTCCAGAACATTCGCCTTCGTTTCCGAATGAAGAATATCCCTCATTGGATTCCACCAGGCATCTAATTGGGTTGCACTCGGGATGGAAGGCGTCCTAGTACAGAAGTGCATGGCGGAATGGTCCCCGATGCCTTTCTATGACCGGGTTAGCCTGCTGAAGAAACGGCCTGGAAACTGGTAGGTGAAGGCGGCAGCTGGCCGATATCGTTCCGATAGGCCAAAGAATTGCCGACATGGATGGATCTCGCAGATGAAATCTCAGATGGGGCTTGTTCATCAAGGTCTCATGATTATGAACTTCCCCGCATGCGCCTCCGATCCTAGACATGGCGACGCGCTTATCTTGAACTTCTCAAGCGAGCATCTAACTTGTGGAGCGCGTCGGCCCCGGCCCCGGGCTGCATGCATCGGCCACCACGTTCTGTAGTAATCAAGTGCCAAGGAGAGATCAATCAGCACGAATCCAACTGTCATCAAAGCATTTTAGTGGGGTGTTTCCCCAACCGAAAACCATCTGCGTTCCCGATCATCCCGAGCTAGATGGGCACGGCGCTTGTATTAGCGCGACTTTAGGGAGCCGGGATCGGTAACCTACCCGCACTCCACCTCAACCAGCGAACATCGCTCACGGGAATGCACCATTGGAGAGCCGAAGCAAGAGATGGTAGTTGTGTCGCTGACACGATGGTGACAACAGGACAATGTCACTGCTAATTAGGGAAGGAAGCTGCTCAGGTATATGAATGCTGCGCGCTCCTCCAAACCGTGAAGCTCATTATTCATCATCGTTGTATAAGCTCAGCTTGACAGAAACAGAATCATCTAAAGATCTTTTATAATTCCATCTCTTCAAAGCATCTTATTGGCTACCAAGCCAAAACCAAAAGCCATGTCAGACGAGGACCTCCGCCAAATTTCTGAGGCTCTGCGCACCGCACGCATCGACCGTGCACCCATCTCCCCACCCTCCAAGACATGGCCTGCTCTTGACGTCGATGGTGCGTTTCAGGTGCAGCGCATCACTGTCGAAAATGCCGTCAAGAACGGCGATCGGCTGGTTGGATACAAGCTTGGCAACATTGCTAAGGTCATGCAGGACGCATTTGGCCTTGACCAGCCCGACTATGGATTCCTTCTAGGAAGTACCTTTGTTTACGAGGGCACATCTCTTCGCCGAGACCAATACATTAAGCCGTACGTGGAGCTTGAGCCTGCTTTTGTGCTCAAGGGTCCCCTTCGTGGCCCCAACGTTACTGTCGCCGACGTGATCAACGCCATCGACTATGCCATCCCGGCTATCGAGATTATTGACTCTCGTGTCAAGAACTGGGAAATCGGTCTGGCAGACACTCTGGCAGATAACGGATCTACCGGAGCTGTGATACTTGGAGGCACCCCCAAAAGGCTCATTGACTTGAACCTACGAGATATCCGAGGTGTTCTTCGATTCAATGGCTGTGAGGTCATGGCTGGCAACACTGGAAACGTCCTTGGTAACCCTTTATCTGCTGTTGCATGGTTGGTTAATCGCCTTGCTGCCTATGATGTTGGATTGGAGGCTGGTCACGTCGTGCTGCCTGGTAGCTGCCTCCAAGCTGTTCCTATGGAAGAGAAGGGTCGATGGACTTGTACATTCGAGGGCTGGGGAACCGTCGAGTTTGATGTCGTGTAAATAAATACATATACCGTTACATATAGATTATCGCATGTTTGCTCCTCTCCTAAACTTTGAGCTTATGTGGGTGCCCTCTTCGGATTCAGCTGCATTTGTTTTTACATGTGGGTGAGGTGCGATTTTACTAATGGACGTCTTGGTCAGGAATCAAGGTAGATAGATTGAAAGGTGACCCTAAAATTAATTGAGATTTAGTTTGGCTCCGATGCCGACGTGATCCATCGCAGCATTGTGTGCTGTATGTATTTCGGCTTCCTCGGGTGCCGAATTCTGTTGTGCGGGGTATCGAATGCGGAGTGCATTGTGGGGTAAGTCGTGATAGAGAGCGGTAGAATACGGGTTGGGGTCATCAGCTTGTCACTGTTCACATTGAGTTATAACATTGCCGTAATTGTTACACACTCGAAATTATTATTTGATAAGGCGAATTTCCCGAAACACTTTTAACCGCCGCTTGCTGTGACCGTAACCTCTAATTCTAGCTCACTTGAAGGTCCTTCTCTTGTGCTCTTTGCTCACTCCAGATCTCGTTACATCGTCTTTTCAGAGCCCCTGGCTTTGCGCTGCTTCATCCTGGCAAAATACCTCGAAGTGTCTCCCATGGGAACGTCAAAGGGGAGAGCATCTTGGCAGAGATAATGAAGAACACAGTAGAAACCCAGCAGGCCCGAAATAAAGGCAAATGCCCCGGACGCTTTCATCAGGGCAGTGCTGACAGCCTCCTTTCCGTCGGCCATAGCGAAGTAAGACGACGCATCAAGACTCAGACAGAGCTGCAAGGCTGCAAAAATGGAAATGTAAACAATTGAACTGGAACTTTTATTAGCGTCAGGTAGAGAGGGAGACTTGGCATGCTGGCTTACAATGGAGCGCTGGCGATGAGAAAAAAGATGTTCAAGACAGCCCACACTGTTTCTCCGTTAGAGTCAAAGCTCCTTCACCAGGTCATGAATTTGCGTACATAGCATGTAAAAGCCCATGGCGTTGTAGTATTCAGGCGTTTTGCCTCCGTATGCTTCCACAACGCCAAAGCCCGGGAGCATAATTGCGCCGTAACCACCGTAAAAGAGAGCTGTCAAGAATTAGAACGAGAACGAATGACGACGGACAAATTGGAAAAGAGAAATGGACATAACACGCCACTGAACAAAAAAGACTGTTTCAATTGCCACAATTGAAAAATGACTTACCATAGGCACTGAGCACCGTGTAGGAAAAGGTGGCTCCTCTGACCAGCTCCCACTGCGCCGAAATCAACAGTCCAATGCTAGCAACGAAGCAAAGGTCTGCCACGAAGACATTTTGTGTAACGACGCCACGGAAACCCATCATTGCGAATGACACAGGAGTGAGTGACACAGCAAACCCTCCCATGGCGAATGCAGACTGTGCGAAGGAACCCAATCATCAGCATTGGTAAATGTAGTCAAAGCCGCGCATGAACTCACTGGGTTTCCAAGGCGCTCCCCGAGAGGAACATAATGATATGCCATTGCCTTGTTCGGGGCCTGCTCTATGTCGAGATGCGACCTGGGAGTCATGGCAATGGGAGTAGCCGTGTTCACCCCGAAATCCTTTTCGTTTCCTGATTCGTAAGCCATCTTTTGATCGTCAACTCTCAATGTCAAATGAACTACCGAGTCCAACAAGGGAAGGTGGTTTCAGCAGCATATATAGAGAAACGATCAGATTTCTCATACTCACGTGAAGAGGTGCCCTGCCGTCCGGCAAAAATGTAGGGATCGGGTCAAGCTCAAAGACATGCTCATCTCATTCATTAGTCAAAGGTCAAAGCAATCTAAACCGCTCTCGGACGTGCTAAAAGCTTGCCGGAAAGCTAGCATAGCCGTGTCTATTTCCCCCTGGGGTTTGCAGTCCTAGCGTTATGCGGGGTCGGCCAGGGCATGGACGCTTTCTGTTGGCTGTCGGAACGGGATGCTGGCAATCAGCGGCTCGGGGCTTTTTCCTCGTCACACCCTCAGGTGCCATGTCGTCCTGCACCTGCGATGCTATATCCATAGCTTCAGTTCTTTTGCCTCATCTACCGTCATCGCCATTATCGAGCCCGAGCAATGGAATTTGTTGAATTCTTTCCGAAAGCTCAACCGGGTTGTTTCCGAGACCCCACAAGCTGGAATAGGTTTAAATAGCCGAAAGGTCTTACAGGGAGACGTGCTATTACGTACGAATTTGCCAACCGTCCGCACTACCCACCCGGGATAGGAGAGCCTCGTCCTACGACAGGTCTGCCGGTAGAGGCCGGGACGCCCGGATCCAACCGAGATGACCGTGTTTCTCAACCTTAGTTAGGGTTGTGCCGTCTCATTTTACGTACAAGATTTTGGTATTTGCTTCATTCTAGTGGCCATGTGTCTGTACCTTGGTCCCTTGCAGTGTCAATCAACAAAAGTCGATGTCGCCATCTCGACTCATCATTTCACCACGTGGCCTTGGCTGCACAAAAGATCACCAACTATTGGTCGTGCTTTTCCCGCAGGCTTTTGTGGGCTGCTGCATTTTACTTTTGAGACGTTCCTGAGGTTCTTCGGCAGTTGTAGGGCGGTGAGATCTTGACAACGGTTCGCGTTTGTACGGTATTGCTATGTGTACCAGGATACTCCCTGCAAGGCTATGTTAGAAAACATGTGACCTGCCAAAACTCAATCTTGGTCACGCCAAGCATCAAATACTGCAATCCTGACCGCCATTGGATATGTGAATGAATCAAATTTTGTGCGTATGGCTGGCCAAGGGGTACGCTGTGGGCGGAATTCATCGGAAGCTAAATCTCGGCTTGAATGGGCTAATGCGGGCAACTAATTTTTTCTTGCAGCAACACGAAGCAGCTGACAGTATTTAACCTACTCACAGTTGCAAATTCAACACATTGAATAATAGAAAATGACTCAATTTTGAGGTTTAAAAAGTCTATTGGCTTTGAATCCATTTGATTATGTCACAGATCAATTCTCTTACCCCATCATGCAGCGTTAGTACAGAACCGTACCGTGTCAAAAGATGTTGGGTGCTCAAAAGTTACATCCTTGGTCCCTTTGGCTACAGTTTTCTGTTTTTCTTCTGTTCACCACTCCTTCCTTTCCTCGTTCTCACCTTTGCTTGGGGCTATCTAGCACGGATCGGACGACAGCGAGGCGTGGCCAATGCCCTAAAAGGCCCAATTAGCACTTAGTCGAGTGTGATACAAGACTAGGAAATTTAAGGGGCCATACACGAATTGAGACACAATGCATTCAACAGCGTGTTGAGTTAAGTAGAGATCGCGACAGCGGTTCTGGGACTCGCTTTGTTGAACCTACCCTGAATGGTTGGGATCACCAATCCCCAAACATCTCCAATCCATGGCTTCAGAAGAAGATTGAGTTTCGGAAATAATGAGCCGTTCTCCAAATTGTCGACAATGGTTGGCCTAGTGTTTTATCAAAAGTTATTTAACGCTGTTCCAGTAGCAGATCTCTGCGGTTTTTGTAGGTTGACAATTCTAACACTCTAGTCCACAGTGCCAGGTTCCATGTGGGCCTTTCCCAAGCAACCTCATCATGTCCAGATATACTAGCCCATCACGTTTAGATACATGTGTCTCACGTCTACATATATGTGGCTGATCCATGTGTGGTCTTTATCGTCCCAAGAAACAAACGTCTTTCTAGGATCAAGCTCATCTTTCCTGATTAAGCAAATAGCGGGCCTCGTATTGGTAAACTCGCTGCACGCCTGCTCCAACCTCGTCAGCCTTTGACGAAACCAACCCCAAGGGTGATCGAGCGGTTCCATGCGCGGTATGGGCGGTATTTGCTTGAAGACTAGGTCGAGTTTGGCATGGTAGAGCTCTGAATTCGCGGCTTGATCACGGCTCACAGCCTCAACCAAGGGCATCATATCCACCTCAGCTGGCGTGTCATTAAATAGAAGCTCCATCCTAGGTCGACCTTCTTCAACGGTGGTAAGCAATTCATACTTGTAAACAGCAGGCGGCGGGGGGTCAGTCCAAGATGCAATAACTACTATTGTTTGTAGCGAAGTGCAGCAGCGTTTGACTCGATCCATGGTCCTGAAAAGTCGCGTCCAGGTAATTGGGTTGAGTACCAAATGTTGGATGCGCGGCAGAATTTCTTGGCTGATATCGGAACGCTGCATTAACCTGTGATCGGCCGTCTCATCCTTGAAATAGACGAGAAGGCGGGCGAAATCAACCCATCCGATACTCTTGATGTGAGTGTGCGTGAGCTTCATCACATGGCGCGCCTCGCGGCAGGTCTGCCGAACTGCTTGAGAACCAGCGCCGAGGAATTTGAGACGTCGACGGCCATCCCGTCGGAGGACGGCAAAAGCCCAGTTGTCTTCAAACGCAAGTCGCCAGATCTCGTGTCTAATTTCAGGTGGGAGCTTGGGAAAATGCGAAAACGCGTGTGCCATGGTATTGAACTACAGCAGTGGGGGATTCTGTAACTTTGGCGGTGAGGAGGAGAAAGTCCAGTTAAAAATACATGGCATGTGGCTTAGCTATGAGTAAGAATTGTGAATGTGGCACAGACTATGACGCTGAGAGGCGAGAGAAACACTGTGGCGTCTTGTGGGTTGTTGGTTGTTGGTTGGGGAGCTACCACCTCACATCCGATCATGCTGCACAAAACAGTGGGTCGGAGATCAGCTGCCAATTTCAAAGGATCTAGGTAGGCTACAAGAAATGCTGTTGTTGGTGGCGAGCTGCGTCACAGCAAAACAGAGCAGAGAGGAAGCGCGGCAAGGGATGATACGTAAATACACATGACACCAACTGGCGAGTCCAGGTTGATCCGAGGTATTCTAGGGAATCTTGTAGCCAACGCCTTTGGAGATGAAGGATCGATGTACGGGAAAGGGGGATTCTTGTGGCAAATCATCACACGAAAGGACCGACAATGTAGATCCGCCATCATGGAGACATGGTAGGATGCACAGCACCTCAATCCTTACAATTTGATTGTATCCAGCTGTGCAAAACATGATGCTTCATTTTACAGGAGATTAATTTGCTAGAAATTTTGTTTGGATTTCGTGGTAATCGGTGCTACCATGTCTTGGTCAAGGCCATAGGCAACATAGCCTGATCCAGACATATTGCATTCGCTACAGCCAATCCAACGTAGAATGAAAGATTTATAGCCATCTCCAGTGTTAATTAAATGAGGTGAGGATGAGAGGAATGCAGGACCGTTTCTAGATGCAGAGGAATGGCATGCCTACCTGACAGTTGGTCAACTAGTGGGCTAGAGCAATCTACAGCCTCAAATCCTTCCAATCTCAACGTGCCACCATCCGAAGCCTGGGCATCTTGGCTAAGCGAACTGAGCGTTCGGATTGAATAGAATTCAAGGTGGTGGCATGTTATAAGAAACCCGGTTCCTGCAGTGTATCTATCTAGATCAGCCAGTTCCATCCGCTACAATAAGACTTTAAACAAACTACGACAACAAGCCTAAAGATTACCCCGATTCACCCACTGAGACATTGCAAAATGATGGTTCTCCGCAATCTTGTTGTTTCTCTCGCCGTCATGGTCTCAGCCGTCACTGCTGTGTCGGTTGGTGCTCGCAACATAGATTCGGCTATGCAACGCGGGCAACGAGACGGTAGGTGACCCAACTGCCCCATCACAATAAGACTACTAGGAAAGAAAGACTGACGCTTTTTCTACTTTACAGCAAACATGAGGCCGGCTTCAGTTGAGGCGGCCTTGAAGCGCGACGAAAATGTAGACCTGACCGATGACAAAGAGGCGGTACTTCATGAGCTCGAGGCTCGTAAAGAAAGTTGTTGGACCACCTCAAAGTCTTCGTCTCATAACTGCCATCTTTCTGAATGCCCGAAAGAGGAATGCAAGTTCAGCGACCGGGGTAATTGTGTCTGGAAGCATAAGAAGGACGCAAGGCCTTCCGCTTGCTCAGAGTGCAAGTGTGAAAAGCGCAACGACTAAGGAAACCTTGTCATGAGACGCGCCTTTTTTGGAAAGGGGATTTTGCTTATCAATGTTATGGGAGAGGATTTCAACATCCCTTTTCTATCTGCAGTCATTTTATTGGGTAGTTATTTCTTCAGGACATGATCGGGACTGTTCGGTCCTAACCCGTCCTCGTCGCCATTTTGAAATTTAACACGATACGCCCTGGAGGCGATTATTACATGAACTTGTTCCACTCAATAAGATGGGATTATGAGCATTTTAACTTCCCGTTCGTCATTGTCAATAGGGTAATGTTCTCACTAACCAATGGGCCGAGTCCATCCTCTGTTAAAATTGGCGAACAAAATCAGAGTAATGAGTTGTCTCACTCCCCCTTTCCATTATACCACATATCCGAAAATGCAACACCTTTTTTTGCCCAGCAGTAGTACGTAGTACGGCAGTGTAGAATAGTGGCTTTGAGGATCTTATTTTTGAGGATTACTATAGCAGTCAACAGAAGGGTCAAGTTATACCGATCCTGTTGAAAGAAAATCGTAATAATATTGTTTCGGGTCCGAAATGACCAATGATAGGATGCTCAATAACCAAATCCTGAATGGTTTCAAACAAAATATCCGTCCAAAAAATGCCACAGTCTACCTTGGCTTTCCAGCCACGTCTGACAATCGAGATCACGCTGACACTATTGATCATATTCCTTAGACTGATTGGCATCCAATTTCTATGTTTCTGCAAGGCAAGATCGGTACAGCGATGCAAAATTGACCGCGTGGAACTATTCCGAGGCTGAGGCCGGAGCGCGGTGACCCACAACCATTGCACACTCCCAAAAGGAGACCCGAAACTTCCTGCTTGGTTTGGTTTAGTGGGCGGTGGAAAGGTTCCCGAGGTCAAGGTGTGCTCAGTCACGTGGCGCTTGATTCCGTATCATTGCCTCTACCGGGTATTTTTACTCGATGAGGTTAGGCCAGGGAGTGACTGTCTATTGATCAAAATGTTCTACCACCATCTCCACCCAAAGCCGACCCTGGCCTCTGCCGAGAGAAGTCCCCGCACTAAGTCTCGGGCCTCGAACCGATCCTTGCCAATTGTTGCCGAGACTTGGGCCCAAATGAGGAGCAATGTGCACAGACGATGACGGCCTGAGATGGATCGTGTTCGCGGAGCGCTATGATATGCGGGGAAATCACATGGTATTTATACAGCATTGTTCCAAAGAAGCACTGTTGAGCATACGGGATTGATTCTGTATAGCTCCTCATCTTAACTGAATCAGACGCCTCTGTACCGATTCAGCACAGGCCCCTCCAGATACCTCAAGATGGCGTCGTCACTCGCATCCAGCCTCAAGGACTCGGCTCTCTTTGTGGATAAGGCTTACATCGATGGACAATGGGTCGCATCACAGTCAAACCAGACTTTTGAAGTCCGAAACCCAGCCACAGACGAGGTTATTGGAACATGTCCCGAATCCAACGTGGAGGATTTGAATGCTGCTATTGAGGCTGCTGCCAACGCATTCCCTGCCTGGAGAGCGCAGTCGGGTAGGCAGCGAGGAAGAATCCTGCGACGTCTCTTTGAGCTCATCGTGGAAAACAAGGAGGATATTGGCAAAATCATCACCGCAGAGAACGGCAAGGCCAAGGGCGATGCCGAAGGCGAGGCACTCTTTTCTTCTGTTTTCTTCGAGTGGTTCGCCGAGGAGGCACCCCGCATCTACGGAGATGTTGTCCCACACAGCAACCCAAGCCACCGCACTCAGATTATCAAGCAGCCCGTTGGAGTTTGTGGTTTGATCACCCCCTGGAACTTCCCCATGGCCATGGGTGCACGAAAGATCGCCGCTGCCCTTGCTGCCGGATGCACTGTTGTGCTCAAGTCTGACGGAGTAACGCCCTATTCCTCCAACGCCCTCGCCGTTCTGGCTGAGCGAGCTGGCGTACCGAAGGGCGTTCTAAACGTTGTCACTGCACTCAACAACACCCCCCAGCTTGGTGTTGCTCTGTGCGAATCAGATGTCGTCAAGAAGATTTCCTTTACCGGCTCTACCCGTGTTGGAAAGATTCTTATGCAGCAATCCAGCGGCAGCTTGAAGAAACTTAGCCTAGAGCTCGGTGGCAACGCTCCGTTTATCGTATTTGACGATGCTGATCTTGAATTGGCCGTCGCAAGTGCCGTCATTGCCAAGTTCAAGGTGACAGGCCAGACCTGTGTTTGCGCCAACCGCATCTACGTGCAGGAGGGCATCTACGACGCATTCAGCAAGCGTTTTGTGGAAGAGGTCAAGAAGTTCCGCGTGGGCAACGGGGCTGATCCATCCAACACCCACGGGCCTTTGACTACCAGCGTCGACAAGGTGGATGAGCATGTCCAAGACGTTGTGTCTAAAAATGGAACGGTCCTTCTGGGCGGAAACAAACTGCCTTCCCTTGGCAAGAACTTTTACGAGCTCACCATTCTTGGCGACTGCGATGATTCGATGAAGGTTATGAAGGAAGAAACCTTTGGTCCTCTCGCAGCCTTGACCAAGTTCAAGACAGAAGACGAGGTCATCAAGCGAGCCAACAGCGTTGAGGTCGGTCTGGCATCGTATCTCATGACCTCCAGCCTGGGGCGTTACCAGCGCGTATCAGAGAGACTTGAGTTTGGCATGGTTGCTATTAACACTGGCGTCATTTCCGATGCCTCTGCTCCGTGAGTTTCCTTCCCAATTTTATCTTCTACTTTTTAATTCATACTAATTCGCCACAGTTTCGGAGGTGTCAAGCACTCGGGCATGGGCCGCGAGGGCAGCAAGTACGGCGTTGACGATTACATGGTCCTCAAAACGCTTGTGACAGGTGGTGTCAACACCGTTTACTCCCGCATTTAAATTAAATCCTAGGAAAATATTAGCTTGATAAATGAGAAAATAAAGGCGCACCAAGCCTACGACTTTTAGACAGAAATATTTAGTTATTAGAGCTATCAAGTATTGTAACGGTTTAACAAGACCAACCCATTCTGTCGGGTTCCCTAATACCATCAAGTGCGAAAGGAAGGTGTGCAACAAATACATAGTGGCTAATAACTCAATAAATTTGTGAGAACTTAGCACCGCTGCACAGCAAGTTATCGTTCGCTTGCTATAGCTTCTAACTTTGGCATAAGGTGATATCTGAGATCAAGATCATTAAGCTTCTATTGATAATCCGGCTTGATTAATGACGCAACTGATGCAATCACTTCTGTCCCTAGATTTCAATCTACAGTGGCTCCATTGGCTGAATTTCCCTTATTATGCTCTGGCCAAAGGCTGCTGCAGTTTTTCCACTATCAGCCACAATATTTTGAGCATTAACAGAAGCACCCAAATCGGATACGAGGAAGACACCGATGCTCGCAATTTCCTCGGGTCCTGCAATCCTATTGTAGTAATACTTCTCACTCGCGTGTCCTCCTAGCATGGTGTCGAATGTGTTATCGGCCTCTCCCTTGCTTAGGTTGGCATCAAACGCATTACCAGATGCTGTTGCACTAGAAGTGGCAGCGATGCTTGTCTTGATGAAGCCTGGACCAATCGAATTGACACGGACATGCGACGCGGACAACTGCACCGAGGCAGACTTGATCATGCCCGCTACTGCTGCCTTTGCGGTCGCTATCAGAAACTATTAGTATCTCTGGATTGTGTTAGGCTTCGGTCATGTCCAACGTACAATATGCTAAATCGGAAACTGCACCGGCCACGCCAGCCATGGAGCTTGTAACAACGATAGAACCTCCTGGGTGTTTCTTTTCTTCCGAAACGTTGCTCATGGCTTGACCAGCGTATTTTAAGGCCAAGAAGAAGGATCGCTGCATGACCGCAATGGCAAAATCGTAGTACTCAGCGGTGGTGTCTTGAAAAGATCTTGGATTGTTTAGCTGGGAGTAAAAATATCTTCTGGGGCAAATTGATCGTTACTTGTAGGCACCAAAGCCGGCGTTGGCAAAATAAAAGTCTAGCCGTCCATATTTGGCAATAACGTCCTTCAAAACGCTGATGGTTTGCTCTTCTGAGGTAACATCCAATACAGCTCCATGGATCTTGCATGAGGACCCAGCATTCTTTACTTCTTGTTCCAGGGAGGGAATATTGACCAGGGTGAGATCGGTCGCGTAGACTGCAGTGGCGCCCGATAGAGCCAATGACAAGACAAGAGATCTGCCAATGCCGTGAGGTGAACCAGCACCAGTGACGAGGCCTACTTTGCCCGCCAGGAGCTTTGGAGAAAAGCCACTATCATTTGAAGCAAGAGACATGATGGAATAAAGAAATTGTTTGTGAAGTCAACCGAATTTTTGCATTGAGGATGAATCAAGATGCGCGATAGTTATGATATTCTTGTGTTGAGAGAAACGGCAATGTGATGCCAAAAGCGGCTATTCATATAATACACGTCACAGCACTAGCGCAGCTACGACACAATTACAATGACTGTAAATTCAACTACAGATGCCTGTGGCCGCGGTGTGCGCGGTCTAAGACAGCCGAAGTCCCTTTCTGAGTCCTAAACCCGGAGTGTGCATAATTCTCGGGTGAAATCAAGAATCCGAGATGTCGCGCGGATTCCGCGCGCCATCATTGCGACATTCAACAACCCGTCTTAGAGAATCTGAATCACAATGATACAGATGAATAATTGCCATGGGAATATGCGACGTATGGAGGATTCGTGTGAATATTAATTAGCCATGGTAGAGCCCAAATATTCAATCGTTGTAGCACCAAGAACCTCATTCTCAAGCAATCAGCAATGGCGCTTTCAAACATCATCAAGGCGGCTCTCGGTTCGCAGACTGAGGGTTCGAGTCTTTCATCTTTAGTTATTCAGACTCTGGCACTGGGCCTATTTGTCTGGGCTGGTTTCTTCTTCTCATTCAAGCCTCGCTATGTCTCTGGATTTCCCATTGTCGCCTCAGAGTCCAAAGGCTCTGCAGCGACGACTTGGTTTTTGGAGGGCTACCAGATGATCCTCAAGGGACTGAAGACGGTTTCTGGCCCCTTCCAGATTATGACTGGCACTGGACCAATCGTTGTCTTGCCAAACAAGTTTGCTCACGAAGTGCGCAACAATCCTCATTTGAGTTTTAATCGGTTTTTCGACCGAGACTTCTTCGTTCGCTATCCCGGTTTCGAGGCCTATCGCACAGGATACCAAGATGGAACTTTTATCCAAGAGGTTGTGAGGACCAAGCTCACTCAGTCATTGGGCCTGGTCACTGACGACCTTGTCGACGAGATGACGGCAGCCACGCACGATCTTGTTGGTGAAGACACAAAATTTCATGAGATTGGTGCCAAGAAAATGATCTCAAAACTCGTCGCACGTCTTTCCTCTCGCGTCTTCCTTGGCAAGAATTTGGCTCGGAACGAAAAGTGGCTGGAAATTGCCATGCATTATACCCATGACTCCTACTCCGCTGCAGCTGAGCTCCGTCAATGGCCATTCTTCGTCCGCCCAATCGTGTACTGGTTTCTTCCAAAGTGTCGCCAGCTCCGCCAGGAAGTCAAGGATGCGGATTCCCTTATCATGCCCGAGGTTGAGAAGCGCAAGGAAGCTGTGCGAAAAGCCACCATGGAAGGCGTTAAGCTACCTCGAACGGCTGATACTATTGGATGGATGTACGAAATTTCTCGTGGGCGAGACGTCAACTATGTGCACGGTCAGCTATTCCTGAGTTTTGCCGCTATTCACACTACCACTGAGACAATTACCGGGTGCCTTCTGGATATCGCTTCTTATCCCGAGATTGTTCAGCCTCTGCGCGAAGAAGTTATTCAGGTCATCGGAGAGAACGGGTGGGCAAAGACATCGCTGTACAAGCTCAAGCTCATAGACAGCTTCATGAAGGAAAGCCAGCGCCGCCATTTCATGGGAATCAGTAAGTATCTTATCAATCACACACAATCAAGAAGGATGTTTTGGGTTACTAACAATAAACAGCCTCAATCCATCGCCATGCCGATGAGGACGTCAAGCTATCTGATGGGAACGTTATCAAGAAGGGAAGCCGCATGATGGTGACAGCTGATGCTTTCATCAATCCCAAGGTGTACCCCGAGCCTGAAAAGTATGATGTCCACCGCTTCTTCAACCTCAGATCTCAGCCTGGCCTGGAGAACGCTTATCAATACGTCACCACATCTCCGGAGCATATGCTTTTCGGCCATGGATCCCACGCGTGCCCGGGACGGTTCTTCGCTAGTAACGAGATGAAGATTGCACTCTGCCATCTCCTTCTCAAATACGATTGGAAGCTGTGCAATGGACAAACAGAGCGACCCAAGAACCTTCAGGCTGACCAGGGCTTCCTCACGGACCCATCGGTTCAAGTAATGGTTCGAAGGAGAAAGGAGGAAATCAATTTGGATGTGGAAATCGCTGAGTAGTAAGGGTACACCAGGAAAGATATTCTTCTGAAATGTATTCAGATCTTGGGTTATACTATCATAGATTGTCAGAAGCAACCGCCAACATTATCTTGTCTAGTTAGCCGAATTGGTCCTTCACATTGTAGGATATGGAATGAAACATCATCCCCCCACTGTGTGAATATTTTGCTATTCCTTATGTGAAAAAACGTACATTAATTCTTAATGCCGGGAACTCGAGTCTACTTTGGTAGAGTAGTAGTGAATGGACTATTTCACGAGCAAATCGAATTCTCCGGGTAAAAGGATGATTGAACCTAAATTAGAAAAGTGCTCCATAAACATATTTTTTTTTCACAGGGTATTTTGATAATAATTGCTCAAATTCATGGCCAAATTGATTGAAATATGTTCCACGGGTTTGTAAAAATGAGAACGAAGATAACCTACCCTATACAGATCAAACTTGAGCCATCGATGAGATTAGCCATCATGTCACCTGTTTGGGATTTTGCAGAAAAGAAGTATAGTCGTGATAGATTAAAACTAATTAAATATATTTTATTTCAAATACGCCTTTCACCTTTACGTGACATGTCAGACATGCATTGCGCTCAAATTATCACGTCCACTCGTCACTACCCCTTCATTCAACAAGTTGCCCGTACGAAGATAACGCAGTAACTACGCGACCATACTTCTAAAGCCCTGAGAGCATGGAAAGAGGCTCTGATACGATGACGCAAAGCCGGGTCGTTATGCGTCACCACGCCGCGCGGGATCTACGTGAACTAACGCGGGGAGGCCGGGGAACGGAGTGCGATGCGATGGGAGGCTTGGGGTTTTCGGGTGCCTAATTGTCCCCGCAGATTGCAAATGAGATAATTCCGAATGGTAAATGCAAGGAGGATGGAGACATTGTGCAAAAATGGAGGGCGCGTGGGCTCCACGGATTCCACGGAGAGGCTCATTTGTACTAAGTGTGGCTGTCTCAGCTTCCCCGCACTAAGGTCGCTTGTATTGGTCTGACCACGACGGGCAATGCACTACCTGATGCAAGTATGTAGCGGTCTGGCGTTAATTTCATGGGCCATTGCGCAGTTATAACGAGCGGTGGCTATTCTTGCCAACAATGAGGCCAGTTGGTTTGATGTCAGATTGCATAGGAGGAGTTGGTTTAGAGAGAGAAAATGTGCGTGATTTAATTGATTCTGTTTATCTATTCTAAATTTATGTACATCCTTGATATCTCTGTTCCGACGCTGCCTAGTGCATGTGCAAACCTACACATTGAGAGTTGTGTTGACTTCCCCCAGCACCACAATCTTGGTCTTGGTGGGATCCATAAATGAAGCGCAATCCTCAGCCACAATATTGGCGTTTTCCCGGGTGCCTAGTACCTCTGACATTTGTCCGAAGCCGGCCTCGTTCACAAATGTCAACTCAGTCAGGCAGTCATAGTCAAAGTCTGACTGGGACCCGCTGAGGACGAGGGTTGGATGTGGGACCTCGGATGTTGCTCGTGCGAGATAATGGCGAGTATGGGAAATTGGAAAATTCTTCCCGGTGAGGCGTTTCATGAGAGGGATGTGGACATTCTCATAATGATCCCTGAATTGAGTAGGCGTGATATCAGTGTTTCGGTATACCACCATCATGAATTTGTAAGTCATTTTGCTAGGAGGGTGTTATAAAGTAAGAGAATTGTAGGAATTTCAATTACTGTTTGATAGGAGAGACTTGGACAAGTTTGACTAAGGGGAGAGAATTTATATAGTTGTCGGACAACTCCGAACTATGTCGACTTCCCCGCTGCCTATGCATTTCGAGTTCAACATCTAAGTGGCGCGCGGATTCCGTGGGTGATGAACTAGATGATGCTGGATGGATTCGTGCCCGTGGCCGAGCCGTGGGCGATTCCGAGAGTGTTGAACCAAAGACGCGCGGGTAAAGGGGAGGTCAGAACTGACCATTCAAGTTAAAAAGACAAAACATTGTCGTTGTCCAAGTCTCAATCAATCCAAAGTCATCATTCATATCATTACAATGTCATCCTACGTCTCTGCCCCTGATCCTCGCATTCAAGCCGCCCTGAAAAGCGTTCTTGACAGAGGTGAAACCGGCATCTCGATTGCGGCCTATTACAAAGGAAAACTGATCGTCAATGCCACCGCAAGATATGCAGATGTTGATGAAAAGCGACTAGTCAACGACAAGACGATATTTTCCATATTCTCTGTTACAAAGGGCATCACGGCCCTAGCGGTACACATCCAAGCTGATCGCGGGCATCTTACTTTGTCCGATCCCATTGCTAAATATTGGCCCGAGTTTGGCACCAATGGCAAAGAGGCCACCACGATTGAACAAGCGCTGTCTCATCGAGGTGGCATTCCGCAAATGCCAGACGGAGTCACTCCGGAGCTCATGGCGGACTGGGACTGGATGGTGAAGCAGATTGAGGGCTTTACACCCAAGTTTCCCCCCGGAACCGCCAATGCATATCATGTGCTTGTGTGGGGATGGATCCTTGGGAACGTGGTCTGCAAGACGGACCCGGAAAAGCGCACCTTTGACCAGTTTGTGGCTGAAGAAATTAGTGGCCCGCTTGGTGTAGCGGACCGCGTATTCCTCGGAGTTCCGAACTCTGAACTCCCCAGAGTGGCGAAGCTATACGGAGGAAACGATAAGTTTATGGAGGATCCTCACAACAGTAGTCCGCTGTCTGTTTTCCCAGGTGCGGATGTGCACAACCTTAAAGTTGTCCGGCAGACTGTTGACCCGGGAGCTGGGGCCATCGCCAACGCGCTAGGTGTTGCTAGAATCTTCGCCATGGTGGCAGAAGGCGGCGAAATTGATGGAGTCCGACTGCTTTCAGCCGACTATGTCAAGACCATGACGCGGTTACGAGAGGGGGCTCACGATCCGGATAAGATTCTTCCTATTCCCGTTTGGTTTGGCGCCGCTGGTTTCTGGCTCGGCGGAGAGAAGGGTGCTTCGGATCCCTTGGTCGGAGACCACCGCGAAGTTATTTACAGCCCTGGAGCCGGAGGTTCCGTTGCTTGGGCGGATATCAAGGATAGAATTGCTGTCGCCATCTGTCACAACAACATGGACGTGGGTGTCTCGGTTGATCCGGAGCCAATTTGGGCTCCTATTGGCCGCGCTATTCGCGAGGTTATTGCAGATCAGAAATAATTCCAAGGGTCGCGTAATCATAGGAGGTTTTGATAGCACTGTTTCGCAATTGATGTGTATTAGTCTATGGATATTATACATGGCATGGCTAAATCTACAAAGTGTTCTGTCCAACCCCCGCCGCAATACACGCAATTAAAACATGTGTGGATCCACATCGATTGCATCCCAATTATCCATCGAAGTAAAGTTGGACAACTGCAAATTGAAATCAAGCCACGGGAAGCTGCTGGGGGATGGGTTGGGCAGAGGCAAGAAGACATTGTTGGACAAATTTGGCTCATCCGATGTCAGGTTCTGCGAATTCAACAACGCTTCGGCGATTTTATACAGCCCCCGACACATTTTCAGCTGTCTTTCGATATACTCGAGGCCTGCACCTATTTTCTCAAGGCTACTGAGCGTCTCTTGAAGCAGCTTCATGTCTTCCAAGTCTCTGTATGCAATGCAATGAACAAAGGTGACGACAAATGGCGTGAAGGATATGTAGTAAATAATCCTGAGCAAATGTTAGCTGTATCACATCACGAAGTGTCCAATGTTTCATCGAAACTAACCAGCCGGCGTAGGATGAGAGAGCCTGGGAACTTAGGCCGGTAATCTTGGGGTAATACAACAGGTGAGCCTTCAGACCCTGGCTAGCCGCCTCAAAGCAGGCTGGCGAGATGTCCTGCGCGGAAGTCGACAGAGTTGACCCACGATGGATCAAGGTGCGCACGGAGCAGTAAATAATCGTCGTGGGCCCAAAGGCTACATCAAAAACATCTTTTGCATATATGTCGGTCGTATCAATTCGCATCCAATTGTTGTACCATTCGGTCAACTGCGACTCCAGATGGGCCACAGCTGCACTTCTCGATAGACCATCGCGCTTGAGGGCAGCAGAGGAATAAAGGGACTCGTATATTTGCCCTTGTATTCTCGCAAGCTCCACAAATGACGCGAGCGTGAGATCCCATGGAGCTCTTTTCGGATCTGTAGACACAGTGCAAAGACTGATGTCGACATCAAAATCCTGAATCGTAGAGCTTCTTCCAAGGCGGGATGCGATGTTCTTATCTGAGACGTAGACGTACCAGAATAGCGATCGTATCCTCTCTGCTTCTTGCGCATTGAGGCCCGATAGCCGATTCTCACGATGATAGCCTAGCGTTAGGCAGTGCTTTGCAGCTGTTGAAGCCAAGCTCCATTGCAGTCCCAGCTTTGTCTGCTTTTGTGCCTCAATCATCTATCCTATGATAAGCTTCCTGTTGCGTTACTCGACGAACCTCGGGGGTGGGGTGCTTTACTGCAAGAGCGAGGATCATGGCATTCTCATGTGATGGGATAGCCATAACTTCGAATGTTTCAACACCTCGATGAAAATTCTTTTCGCAAAGGTCTCGATGACTTTTGAGCTCTTGGGAATCGAACCCATGGTCGGGACACATTTCCATTTCAAATAGAATGTTGTTCAGCATGCCGTTAAAGAGGGTGACCTCGGATCTTGTCAGTGGCTCCACTGGGAAATAAACACGTCGAGATAGGTCTTCGATTTGAGCGATGTCGCAGATGCCATAGTAAGTGAATAATATGCATTGCAACCCTTGGCGAATGTTAACCCCACGCAACGAGTCAATGTGGCCACCAGCTGGGTCCTACCTTTCAGCTCCTTGAGCTTTCGAAGCAGCTTGATGATGAATTCCGAGGGCGGCAGCTCCACCTCCACCTTTGACGACTCTTCTCGGAAGCCTGACAGGAATTCGGGCCGCTGCAATTGTGAAACTTGGTGATTTTGCGTCATGTCACGGAAATTGGCCAATTCGTGCATCAACGAGGGCGAGTGTGACGCTTCTGAGGCGGCGAGTTCAGCAATCTCTCCAGCTCGTAGCAGCTGCCCTCCAAAGGATGACTCGCCCTCCATAGGCCCGCATTTCCCGTCACTGCATGCTTTCTCCGAGGTGCTAACCTCTGATACATGGCTGGGGGTGAGAGATCGCTGTGGAGTGCTTTGCTGCTGCAGACTGTTGACAATTTCTTCGAGCGCTGCTAGCCTCTGGAGTAGGGTGTCGCGCTCATTGTTACTGGTGGATCGATTAGAGCTATTGTCTGGCGGGTGAAGAAGAAAAAGCAAAGAAAACGGTGAGCAATACACACCTTGAATCAGCCTTCTCTTCTTTGGGCCGGGCTATTGATTCAACATCCAGCGAGCAGGCCAATCCCGATGTTGTGCAGTTGGAGCAGGGGGCTATTCGGTTGCAGCGGACCTAGAAATCAATGGTTGCGTCAGAACTGGTTCTTCTTCCTCTCCTTGTCGTGCCGGGCAAGTCCAGCCTCACTTTACGAATCCGACAATTGCGACACTGATCCACTTGGTTAGCGTTGGGTGGCTACACGGAAGGAGGAGCGAGCAAGAATGGACTAACGGCTCTTGGCATCACGGTGCGCTTCGTGACGGATTGGGGCGAGTCCATGGCGATGTTGGGGTGCTGCAGCGGTGATGTGATGGGTCGGATAAGACGTTGTCGTCGTCGGCTATCGCTGCCGACTGGAGAGGGCGACTAAAGTGTGTCCTCCTTTCAATGCTTTTTTACCCAGCCCCTCCCCCTTCTTCCTCTTTGACCGGGCTCGGCTGCCCCGAACAGCCCGTCCCAAAAAAGACACCATCATTGGCTTAGCGGCGCCCCGCAGACTCATCGACATCTCCACAAGGCACGCCAAAACAGCGCCAAAGCCTCATGACACAATTGTCCGAGAACAACCGTGTCCGAAAATTGAGGCGCAGTGGAGGTGGAGCTTTGGTCGCGCCCTGCCTCCAGGGTGAATAACTTCAATAAAACAGGATTGATGTTCCATGGAGCCATGGCCCTAGCTTTGTCATGGTTACATTCGAAATTTGCATTTACGACGAAAAGCAGCACTGCGCTTCTCTGATAATTGTTTCGTCGGTGAACCAAGCGACCGTGCAAAGTCCCAATAACATCGCACGGTGATAGTGAAGTGATGATTGCGAGAGCGGAGGTAAAAGAACAAAAGCATAGCGTAATTTAAAAACTATATTCGATGACACCGTTGGTAAATAGCAATACGAAAAAGGGAATTATTGAATAGAATATTTAGCTCTTCACACCTTTAATGGATAGGTGAATAATCAAGCATATGATGACATGACGGCCCCACATCACCATAACACACTCACCTGCTGGTACAATGATTATTGGACTGAGACCGCATTTCAGGATATTCTATCAAGGCCAGATCAGTCAATGGACATGGGCGGGTTGGACTCGTGGCATAAACGGCTGTCGTTCCCGTTTGCTGGCCACCAAATCAGCACTAATTTTGGACTAGCACTCTTATACCAACCTGGCTCATCCGCATTCCTTCAGACCTGGATTGAGAAAAAGTGCGCTTGGTCTAATCTTCTGAAGTCTCTGCATAGTTTAAATGAAGAGGGCCTCATCTTGGAGCAGAATGCCCGCGAGTGTTTGGATGGCCATGCCAACCACCACGCTCATTCTCTCCACGGTAGAAACTTTGACGAAATGGCAGATGAACATGCCTCGTTGACCGCAAGATTACAGCAACTGTGCATACGTCTGATGAAGGAGAAGCCGACAGACTCTAACGCTGATGAGTGCATGTGTCAGATTGCCGCGTGGGAGATCAAATATTATACCGAACTACCGAAGATGAAATCAATTCCATTCAAGGAGAATTCAGAACAGAATCTCAAATTGAACCTGCCTCTCACGAAAAGTGCCGTCGAGAATCTTTTGTCTCAGAAGCACGGCCCACTAAAAGTCCTGTCTCTTGCAAGGAACCCGGGGGGGTTCTCCAAGCAGACGTACTTTTTGTCTGTTGAATATGAATACAAGACCATCGAGGACCTCGTGATCCGTCTCGTAGACTACGCGCCCCTCTTGGACATCAATAATTTTGACCTGGCTCGAGAATTTGACATTCTCGACACCTTGAAAGATTTGGACTCCCCCAGTCCTACTCCGAGAGACATCGTATATCACCCCGAGACCAACAAGCCGTATTTCTTTACCATGGAAAGGATCCCAGGTTCCATGGTTAGCCCGTTTGTCGAGGCTGGCTCGACCAAAGTACAGAATCAAGTTTGACTGAGACTTGCAGAATTGCTAGCTAAGCTGCACTCCCTGCCCCTCCAATGGTACGAAAGGTTCATTGCGAAGCATGAGGGAAGTGAATTGTATGAGACTAAAACATGCGACTTGTACCGAAAGCAGATGGAGACGTGGCATAAATATCTAATCTCAAAGCCACATCTCCAGTCCCCGCAATCTTGTGGGCTACCCGCTGGCTGCAAAACAATATCCCCAACGATGCGAGGCCACCTGTCCTTATTCATGGTAATTTCAATGTTCATAATATCTTGTTAAAAGAAGATGAAGTGACGGGCGTTTTGGATTGGGAAACATCCATGTTTGGAGCACCTGAGCACGACCTGGCTTACTTGAAGCCACACGTCTCGCAGCATATGGAGTGGCAAAGATTTCTCGACCATTACACCGCATCCGGGGGAAGGAACGTTTGACATGAGGACTTTGACTTTTACACAGCGTTTGCATGGACTCAGCTTACAATCGGAGCCAATCAGCTTCATTCGTCCATCCATGAAGGGCGAATACGTGACATCCGATTCGTCATGTGCGACCAAGCCTTTACTGCCATTTTCATGGGCACTGCCTACTCATGCACGACTGTAAAGAAATAACAGGAGCTGAGAACTGAGCTTTGGCAATGATTCCCTCTTAGGGTTTTTAATTGTCCAAATCTCCATCGTCGATGATGGGGTCGGTAAACTGCTACGGGAAGAGCGCGGTAGTTATTGTGTGGTTGGGTCTAAACTTGGAAGAGTGGAAATCGCCTTGTTGAAAGAAATTTCCAGTATGTTAGTAATTGCATCGCTATTGTTTTATTTTTTATTTTGTAATGTAAGGGGCAATAGGAACTGGACGATTGAATCCCTCAATTAGACCAATGCAAACTCGCCTTCATTTATGGTCTAAAATATACTGCCCAGCTATTCGCCCCCCTGAGAACGGCTCAAGAAAGAATGTCATTCTAACAATCTGTTACATCATAAGTACTGATAGTTGGAATGCCTTCCTGTTCACAAAGTCAAGCAAGCGTTCGGAGACATGCTATTAAAAAAGAGCTACGAGGTAATATGAATTATCATGGTTTGGCCTCTATTGGCATGAACAAATGTATCATGAACAATGACTATCGACATCTCACTTACAATACTCTACTAGTAAATCATTGATTTGGAACCTTCTCTCATCCCTCTCGATTCACAATCATTCCTCACTAGACTGCTCCGTCCAGCCATTCTCGATAATACTATTCACGAGCAGAGATGGCTTTCTAGATCCGGCGTGAATGTTAGAAGTGTTCTCATAGTCCCCAAAGCCTTTGAAGGTCTCGTTTCCACATTTAGCTTCAAATTTACACAACCTATCCACAGGTGCAATCCCTCGGTGCCAGCTGACAACGCCCTTGGCGACAGGTGTCCATTCGATGGCAATCTTCTCACCAGTGACCAGCTCCAGGTCAGTTTTTCCGCCGCGATTTGTCAGCCCATCATCCTCGACATAAGTGACAATGTCGATCAACTTTGCTGGAGTAAAGACGTTATCGCGTACTACCCATCCAAACTTGAGGTATCGGTCGTCGGCACTGTGCCAACTCACCATGCATACGCTGAAGTCTTGGCCAGATGTACCGATAATCCATCGGTGCGAAAGCAGAGCTGAGTTCCAGTCTCGAATTCCCCACCCGTGATCACGGGCACTGAGACCGTTTTCTACCTTGTACGTTTTGCCCCTGATGGTCATGATGCCAGTAATTTTCCCAGCGATATCAAGGTGACCTGCAGCGAAGTTATCCGCAATAGCGTTGCTCTTCGGAAAGCCGTCAATATTTGGGCCAGTGTCCTCATGGTACAAGCTTCCCGTTATTCCTGCTTCTGGCTCATCGAACGTCCAAATATGACGCCCATCTTTGAATTTGACGGAGAGTGATGCATCACCGCTTCCATATCCTCCCCCAGAGAGGAGGTCTTCCTGTCGTAGGGGTTTCACCTGGGTGCGTTTGAAAACACCGGAAGGAGTAAAGATGTTGGACCAGAGAGCAATGTTTCCGCCGCCCGGGGCATTAGGCTCATGTCCCAGGCGGTGGAAACCACCGATATTGTTGTCAGGGTCCCACCAAACCAAAACGACACTGTCTTGCCAGTTTTCATCGGGCTTGGGTTGCAAGCGGATGTTGATTTCGTTCCCATATTCCACGCAGCCTGCAACCACCGTATAGTTTGTTTCCTTGGACATTGTTGTTCTTACTGTTGTTAAATCGCTGGTTCTTGTGGCAAGCCGCTCTGGTAGTGCTGGCTAGTGTCGCTTCTATGTGCTCTTGGCCTGAAATGAGGCCAAATCCCATGGGGAAATGAATATTTGCCGCTGTTTATATGCTGAAATCGCCATTTTCGCAAACACTACAAGTTTTCTCGGATTTTGAAGAGAGGCGGGCCGGCTCGGTGCCACTCGGACCGAAGGCGACATGTCCGGAAGTCGGATATCGGCGAGTTGTAGTGCTTGGTGAGGCGGGGAAGTGTCGGCGCATTCATCTGACGGCTTTTTGCCACCTCTAAAAGTTCTGGTAGTGGAAGTCTAGCCGGGGAAAAAATAGCCGCAGTTCTTCTCCATGAATTTGGGTTCAATGGCTATCTTCATTCCGATGTCGGTTTCGCTGTCTAGTGCACTAGCGGTAGACGATCTTCGGATTTGAGAGGTTGTACTGGGAAGGTGTGGCTCTGCTTCGTCTTCTCTTCCGGGGGTTTTGCTCGGAAAGGTGGCGGGCCGGAAACCAGCCTGCGGCCAATAAACAAACTACCTCTGCGGTTCATACTAGACCTACCATAAAAATGCTATCGGTATGGGGCTTTCTTCACAAAAAAGGGTAACTAGTTGCCGAATTTCTTTTTTGGGCTGTACCACTTTGAAGGTCTACTTGTTGATTCCAGTGCGACGCGGGAATAACTGTACAATCAAGTGTCGGTTTTGAGAGTCTGGTCTTACCTGATTGAGTGAAACAGCAGAACTGGCCCGCATGTATAACTTCATAGCAATATCTCTGCCTCGGCGGTCTCACCAACTTTGAAGATTCTATATGCTACCTTTACACGCTTATCCTCAGTCAATTCTATCTTGCCCATAGCAAGAAAGATGGTTTTATTGACCCATGCCAGTTGTTCGCTCCTACTTTCAAGGAGAGGCTGGGTATAATAGTATCCCTCCCCCCAGTCAAACTTATTCTTCTCTCCCTTCCAAAGTTGCAACATTGGACCATAGAAAGAAATTTTGCCCTTGTACTGGATGTCGCAATGAAGCTGGGTCTCATCGGCTGCTGGAGTGGAGCATGAAACCCTTGCGTCAATGTCGGCATAACCCTCATGCAGCCTCATCCAGTCACTGCCAGCACTTAGAGGGATATCAATGGCACCATCTGCAGACTTCAGCGATCCTTCATAAACTGCAGGTAAGGCATGGTCAGCAAAAGTTTACAATTCGAAAGATGAGACCGACCATGCGCCACACTGATGTTTGAGTGTGGACTGGCTTCCGATGCGAAACCCGGCGGGCCAAAGATGGTCAAATCAAAGGCGTGAGTGAGGTTTGGCTGAGTGATAGGAGACATGGTGGGAGTAAATGAGATAATCTGTCGTCAAAAGGCCGCGCAATGATTTACAATCCGGGAACGCACCCAAGGGAGTGTCCCACAGTCTACATTACGACAATCCCACGTAACTTTAAGACGCGGATTCCGGAAGGAATAATCGTTTGTGTCCGATGTCACAAGGCTATAAATACCGCACAAACACTGCGCATTAGCGGAGTGTTCACTTCACTTTTCCCGTGGTGCAACGGACATTTGACATCCGAATTTAAGGTTTGGATCATGATCAACGACCGGATCGCCGATTGAATTGAGCCGACGCCGAGTTCATAACCCCGCTGCCTGTAGAACTTTCGGAGCCCGGACAAACGTTGCCCGAAACTCGGCCGACAGCAGGATGTATCTCTAATTTTAGGGCAAACTGTGAATCAAGTCGATATTCTCCCGAATGAACTGGAAAAGTCTTGGATCATGCAACATCCTGATGCACCTTTCATCTGATTCCTGTCCTTGTTCAACAGGGAGGTTCTGATTGTCAACAGCTCGCGAGCAGAAGCAAGTTGTGCAGACCAAGTGCTACTCATTCGTCAAGTCGCCGTCGGGGAAATCGCTGGCAAGGAAATTTTATTTACTGAGTGTCACGAAGACAGAAAGCAGAGAAAGCTCTTTGTTAGTAACGACTTGAACATATCCCTGGGACTGCCGCACGCCTGCATTTAGGTATGCTCTACATTCACCCAACAGAAAAAAAAGGGGACACAAAAGCCCGGTTGAAATTTGTTACATGATGAATATCTAATGTCAATATATTTATAATATCAACTGGAGAATGCTGTGAATTCAATTTGCAGCCTCGTAATGAACATTTAACTTTGCTTGGTACCTGAGTGCAGGCTTAGGGCAGTCAAAGGGATGCAACATCGCATGACACGGGTTACTAAGCGCGCGCGATGGCGTTTCACGACTGTGAAATCCCAGAATATTTTCACAAGTCCATGAGTCAAAAGAAACGCGAGGCAAGGACCATAATTCTTTTGGTTAACAAGGACTATCTTTGCTATGGGAATCACGGATAGAGCCATAGTAACGTTGCTAACACTATTGCTGACTAACACTTAGTGCGGGGGAGGCCTACCGCGCCTCGTATTGGTTCGGATCAATGTCTAGACGGCACCGAGATACAGGTGCAGATGCGATCGTAGCCACTGATGAATGGACTCTGGCAGGATACAAAAAACACGCGACTGACCGAGCACAAGGTCAACACGCCAATAAAAGCATCCCAAGTACTATCTCCCATACTCGGCATCATGGACTTGCAGGCCATGGACGATTCATCGATGCGCCTGGTCATTCAGCTTCAGCTAGAGGACCTTGAATCGATTGCTTCCTCATCCAAGGGCAAACATCGCATGGGCGAAACGCCAGATCATTTAACGGCTATCTCATCCTACAAGTCAGAACTAGAGTCACTGAAAACGTTTCTAACTGATCAGTCCATGTCGCAAAGCATCTCCGATGCTGTCAGGGCTGACGCGGAAGTACTTGAACAAGAGCAATTGCTCGAAACGCAAGCTATTCGCGACCGCGAACTAGCCATTGAGCTCGACAACACGTCTAAGCGGAAGGCCACAGACGACGGCAGCCAGCCAAATAAAGCCCCAAAGCGACTGAAGCCCAGGTATTCTCAGGATATCATTGATCTAACTGGTGAACCCGAGTCATCCTCCTGGGCAGCGAGCCGCAGGCCCACGATTCCGGTAGAACCCATCAGCTGCACCAGCTGCACGGAAGAGTACCAGCCCGACGACCTGTTCCGTTGCCCGTGCTCCCACCAATACTGCCGTGACTGTTTAGTGAGCTTGTTCAGGGCCTCTTTCAAGGACGAGTCCTTATTTCCGCCGCGATGCTGCCGCCAGGTAATCCCTGTTGAGCAAAACCAATCTTTTTTCGCAGCCAAGCTTCTGGGCGAGTATCGAGCCAAGGAAGTCGAATTCAAGACGCCCAACCGAACGTACTGCCATCGTCCAGAGTGCTCCACATTCATCCCGCTGCAATTCATCAAGGGCGACGTTGGCCATTGTGTGCGTTGCAACCAAACCACCTGTGTCATTTGCAAAGGGCCGTCGCACAAGAGTGATTGCCCCGAGGATCACGCCGTGCAGGATGTAGTGCGTATAGCGGGGGAGAACGGATGGCAACGTTGCCGCAAATGCCGAAGGATTGTCGAACTTGACCACGGATGCAATCATATGAGTATGCCATACCCCGTGTATTCTTCTAGGCCACGATTAATCATCCACAGCATGTCGTTGCGGGGCTCAGTTTTGCTACGTGTGCGGCGCACCGTGGAAGACGTGCAAATGCGCACGATGGAACGAAGATCGGTTGGTTGCAAGGGCAAATATCAATGTCGACAGACAAGCTGACGACCATGCACTCAATGCCGACGGAAGAAACCGGTTGGTCGAGGTGGAGAGGCAAAACTTGCGGGAGAACCACGAGTGTGGCCATCAAGATTGGAGGACACGGTCAGGTCCCCACACTTGCGATCACTGCCACTACCGTCTTCGTACTTTTATTTACGAGTGCACGGGATGCAGGATAATGGCTTGTAGACGTTGTAGGTTTCATCGACTTTAGGTTTGACCGGGATGATGAGAGGAAGCAACATAGTGATTCCTCGGAAGGGCGGGGAACTGTAAAGTATATCTTCAACAAATTTGGGGTACTTGTGCGCTGATCTGAATCCGTAGTCTTAGAAGAAATTGCTTTTAGTTGTACGGGAAATGTGTTAATCATCATTCTTGAGTCAGCCATTCGTCATTGTCAGTCTATTACTTACTGCAAGGTAATATATATTTAAAGAAGTTGGCCGTCTGGTTTTTGAAAATGATAAGATACCCATGTCGCGCTGGCAGAACATCTACTAGCGTGGATTGCAATCACTATGATTACGATGTAGCACATAGCAGTTGGAAAGTTGATCCGTGGGATTTGTTCAACATACACACTGATGGGTGTTTTAATTTTGCTTGTCTTGATATCACAACCTCTTGTTTAAGACTTATTCCTTCATTGAGAAATAGTTGACCTGGAAACTGGACTGGACTGATAACCCGGACCGATTATTGGAAAGAACCCGGGCCGAAAGTTAACCCAAAATGCTATTTCATGAGACTAATTTATGTGATCGCAAGCATTGCAGCTATTATTCGGCCGAAAATGAATCCGATACCTCTTATCTAAAGAGGCTGAACCCTACTTGAACACCCCAGCCTACTTGAAGCCAAACGCTCCCCATTGTAATTCGTTTCAAAATAACACCGGACTTTAGATGGATCTAGAATATTTAAATCGCGCACATCCAAGACCTTTGTGACTGCTCAATTGATGCGGGTAATGATTCTTGGCGGCATATCTTTGGCCGCGTGCCCCGGTTGACAGCCTATCAACCTTCACAACGGGATCCGCCCACGAGCTAATTGGTCGAGATAGACCAGCGTTAACCACGGCCAAGTCCGAGCGGCCTCTCAGAAGAAAAGGACGCAGCTGCTAAGGTCTAGTTGCATTATCGACTTGCAGCTGCTTCTGCACAGCCCAACCAATATATCCCGTCTTCCTCGTTGGGACAAGATAGCCGCAAAAACAAGCACCAGGTGATCTAATATTGTCAATTTCTGCCCAATCTGACCGCCCAGCAGCTTTTATTTAATATGAAGCCTCTCCTACAATGATTCATATACATTCAGCATTCCTCATCTCCTTGTTCGCAATCTCCGAGCAACAAAACTCTGCAGCCGCTACCAATCTGTCACCTTGTTAGCTTCTACTCTTACTAGCCTTTGCATCATGACTGCCCAGAACATCCTCATAGATCGGGATACTCAACAGAGTCGCGGCTTTGGCTACGTTTCCTTCCAGGATGAAGGAGCTGCGGATAGTACCATCGCGGCCATGAATGGCAAGGAGTAAGTGTAAAACATCTCTTTTGAATTGCAGTCACTTCAAGCTTTCAATATTGAGTCTTTTTGGGGTATGTCGCTATGCTAACATTTGCGGCAAAGACTCGACGGTCGGAACATTATGGTTGACAAGGCGTCCGGTCCTGAGGGATTTGAGGGTTCCGGCAACACTGGTGGTGCTGCTACAAATAATTAAACTAGTCAAATGAACAGCCCAAGATGACTTCAAATTCGGATGCAAAACTTAAACCCCATGTCCACATTCTAATACGAAACGTGCTACATTCCATATGCCATGAGGCCGCATACTTGCAACCAGCCAAATCGCACGAAGATGTCCTTTGGGAAGTATTATTCCAACAGAAGCAACCTTTTAGTATTCAGAGCTGTGTCTGCGCTCAATATGCACTCCACCTAGTTTAATATATCACCAAGATATCCTCCAAAAAAAGAATTAGATTGCGAGTTCCTTGTTTCAATCGATGCGCTTGGTTCACATTTATTCTCGCCAATGCTGATGGAAAGTATGAATTGGTATAGGTATGCTATTAACGTAGTTCTACTCGAACCCCGTCGATCTCATGAATGTACTGGCTAAACAAGAAGTGTCCACTCTCAAACAACAGTCTTCCATTCACCAGCATCGGTGAACTGAATGGTACTGGTCTGGCCGGGAGTTGGTGTAACACTGATAGACTTGCCGCGGAAGTGAGTGATCATCGTGGAAGCCTCAACATCCTGTTGGAACCAAAAGATGACCTTTGGAAGAGGGGTCAAGGTGGTCATTCCAGGAGGAATTTGGTAAGGGCTGATGTAAACTGTTGGATGGAACTGCTTAGTATTGTATATGATTGGAAAGCGGGGGAGATAAAAGCTTTTGAACATACCAGGAATCCAGTTGCTACCGTCCTTCATGCTAAGCAGAATCGAGGCCGGCATCTCGTTGCTAAACCCAATAGAGTCTGGGTCTACGTTGTCGCTGTCACTGAAAGTCTGGATTTTAGTCCATCCAGCAGCAGCGTACGTCTCGCCAAACTGAATGTTCTTGCCCTTGGCGAAACCTTCAATCTTGGCTATCCAGAAAATGTCAGTAAAAGTTGCTAGGAGATTACATTACAATGGTGTTATATCTGTAGGGTTCTCTCACCTCCTTTGTTGAACACAATAGTCGTCGCCTGGATTTGGTACTCTTCCGTCCAGGAAACGCTCAGCGTCGGGGCCAATGATTCTTGTGTTGTCAGTATATGGTGGAATTTCATCTCATTACAGGTGAATAGCTTACTGATGGTCTTGGCGAGGACGTTGTAGACCTCCTTGCCGCTGGCATCCTTGGTGGCCTTGGCCATGCAGAGGCTCATACCAGTAGAGTTGAAGTTATCAACCCACTGGTCAGCTATGAAAGACTATTAAAATCTGAATGAAGCCTCTTTCCGATTGAATACGCACCGATGTTGATCTGAACGCTATAGGAACCCATGTTGAAAGAGTCGAGAGTGAAAGATTGGTCAGTGGTAGTTGGCAAAGTAATTTGGAAAAGCTGATGCTATTCTAGTGCTGGCTGTTTTGTGTTTGTATTGTTAAATAGCTGCAATGCATGGCCTTATATGCATTTAACAGCCTCCATTTTACAACCCACCATCTTGCTCTGTTGCATTGTCGGTCCATCTTCCCCGCCCATTGACGCCTCACCGGTTGGGTGAATCCCGCTCCTTCCGAGGAATTGAGTCTGTATCCAAGTCATCAGGACAGTTCTATTACGCCTCCACTACCATCGTGATACATGAAGAGCGCCCAGTTTCCAATAGTTTCATTAAGAGGTGAGTCTGGACTGTTCCCAAGGTTCTTTTTGGCAATGTGTAGAGCTCCCGTGTCCTACATGAATGCCCGAATTGGTCAATTCTTCGAGTAGCATGCTTGAAGGTTTACAAAAAAGGGAAGCTGAGAACAATCATTCGTCTAAGTTGTGCATAAGTGGCTCATTGGCTGCTTATGGCGGCAATTCTGGTCCCCGAGATGCTTTAGGAAGTATTGAAGGTGCTAACGCGAGGTCTAGCTAGAGACAACCAGTAATATCGACTACGGAGTATTAGCTCCAGTTTTTCCCTTTCCATACAATAGGTGTTGCAGAACGGCTGAGCCATGACGCTAAGCCCTATGGTTGCGTAGCACCAGCCATGGCGCCCGCAGCCCGGGTAGTGGGCGACTAACAGCTCAGCTCCGACGAAGCTGAACCACCTTTAGGCGTGTACATGCCGATGCCCGTGACACTTGGTGCGTTATCACGCATTCATAAATTGTGGCCATTACATGCCTTAGATATCTAGGATTGAAAACGCACATCTGCTTCGATTGGTATTTTCGTATCCCGACTTGCGCTACTTCTACACTAGCCGCAATGGAGCCCTTTGCCGTCGACCTTGTCAGCGCTATCCCGCAATTCACCACGTACAACGGCAAAATGCAACCCGCCACAGTCAAGAACAAAACCAGCAACCTCTGGTCGGGAGTCACCCCGGACCAATTCAACGAGGGACCCACGGGGTCCAGACAGTGCGCCACCTTTCGGCTGTTGAAGTCGGAGACTGGACAAGACTGGGGTCCAATCCAGCTCAAGGTGGAGGCGCATAGCTCCGTTATTCCAACATGGTACAAGCCCCCGAACCAGCCCCCTGCCAAGTTCAAAATCATGGCGCGCTTCGACGGGCGGGGTGACATGCTCGCCTCCGACGAGATGGAGGTGACCTCCCCAGCAAGCGGCATTATCCGCATCGGGAGGATGCATGTCGTAGCCCCGGTTCATGAGATTCCGTTTCGAAATGCCGGCGACTGGACTTGGATCCTGCAGAGGACGGACATTACAGGTGATTGGCACCCTTTCAAGCATCTTCGGCCCCCTTGATAGGTCGCTTTGGTGGCCGCTTACACCCCTCCCCAGCAAATGATAGTTTACTGATTTGTCACTCTACGAAAATCGGCAGTTCCCGAAATTCCTGCCTCGCAGCAGACTCGTCTAGAACTCTGCTTTGTGTTTGCTGCCTTGCCGCCCACGGGACCTTGGGATTTTGACAAGACGACCAAAGTCCCAACGCGGCCTGATTTCAAGGACAGCCACTTTATTGACTTGTTTCGTCTTTTCCTCCCGAACCAATGGGACATCGTTGATAACAGCAACAATAGCACATCACTGCTTGCATGGTACGCCAACCGCGTCGTGACCACAGTTTGGTCATTTGGTGTGACACCCCACAAGGAGTATCCGGACAGACCCCTCACCAAACTCGATGTTGTGGGGGGTGGGAGTTTCTACCTCTCCCCAAGGCCCGGAGTTCCGCGACAATATTTCCAGCCGCAATTCGGAGGCCTGTTCGAGCTGAGGCGCTGGATTCTCGGGCTGTACGCCTACTGCAGCATTTTTGACCTGGCTGCCCTCACTCAATTGGGCTGCGCTCTAGTCCAGGATTCTGACGGAAAGGAGCTATTGGATTCCAGGTGGCTGGCTGCAACGGGAAACGCTTCGCTCGGCCAGTTCTACTTTGGATACGTCAACTCCGGACCCCTCTTTGGATGGCTGAACCTCCCTAGCTGCAATTCGCCCGTTTTCGGGTCCGGTGGTATCTCCGACCCCCAGTCGGACGATGACCGGTTCCCTCTTTCATGGATGGCTTGGGTAGAAGTGATGCTTCCAGGCCAGCCACTCCCCACAGTATTGGATGCATCACAAGGGCTCAGCTCACCGGTTCAACCCCTCAATGGCACTAAAGCCAGGGCTGACTACCTCGCTCTCAAAGTGGATGCCAACTGGCCAAAGCCTTCGCGTTTGCCTGCCAGGACTCCTGAAATGGCTAATACTGACATGGTGCTCTGTTGTGAGTTTAGCCCTTTGAGACAAAGTTTTCTTTTTCTTGCCTTTGAAGCTAATCTAGACTGTGCAAGATTCTACTCCAGAGACGCACCTGAACCGTATTGGAGTGTTGGGTATATCGAATGATGGATTGTGATCAATCTAAACCAAGAATTTGAGACAGTAAAGCTTGTTTGAATGATGGTCGAGAAGATGGATGGATAGTAAGACAAATATTTTCCCAAATTGATTGCCCAAATTTCATCATCAAACCTCAAGGCTTGACCTCACAATGCTCCATCCAATCAAGTAATGGCTACAATAGAGATCAGAGTTAAGAGACAGCTGTTATATTCTGTTTATACTGCAAAAAAATATAATTCAATTCAATTTATCAAGTAAATTCATCACCTGGTGTCATCAGTGATTTGCTGCGATGCAGTAAAAATGAGCAAAACATTCAGCGCAGTCCAGATCCTTGTTGACGTTTGCCCCACTACTTAGCAGATACGCCGCTTCGACAACTTGAAGCTCATGGCTAAAGCCAGTATTGTATCTGAAGAGCACCAGACATCGCATGCATCTCGGGGCAATCCTAAACCCAGGACAGTGCATCGGCAAGGCTCTCTCTTGGCTGTGATCGAAGCGCCTAGCAGCGGGTTGATTTGCAATTAAGCCTTCTCTGAATTGCTGCAACGGCAAACTCCCCGGCGCAAGGCCTCTTGTTCCATTGTCGTGAGCCGTTTTGAGGTCGGTGCTAGCCTGCCTGATCGTCTGGATTGCCGCACCCACGACGGGTGCGTTCCCGATTCGGGCATTTCGGCAGTCCGTGATAAACAGCCTTATAGTCGTGAAATCAGGCCAACGGTCCTTCGATGTCGTGACGACAAAGGCTGGCAAGAGGGCCGTAGCCGTGGCTGGGGGACGCCCCTGGCATGCAAAGGCAATTTTTGGTATGCCTGCCAGTTCATGGCGCTGGGGTTGTAAATGTAGCGTGGTAAGAAATGCTTGCAGATTTTCTGTTGTCCATGATCAGTCTCCGAATAACGCATGACCGGTAGCCAAAACATACCAACCGAGCTGGGTCGTCTCAGATCCGTCAGGATTCGTAGAAGAAGCTCCACGACGCCATAGGCAGGGACATTGGTAAACGAACTGTTGTGTCCTACCTGGGATACAACATCGACAATGGATGGCGTGTTTATCTGTTGTCGCAACATGTCGTCGGCCAAGGATACAATGTTGAGAACCCATTGATACTCAGCATTGAAATCATAATTTCGGCCCGGCTGGAATGCTCCGAAATATCTTGGATATCTGTTTATTGCATACAGGCATGCAGTCAAGGGACCGTAGACATAGTAGGCGATCAGATGCACAAGCCTCTGGGCATCTATGTAGATGCCTGCAGTTGGTGGAGGAGGCGTGGGATCGTCTCGGAGAGCAGAGAGAACGTCAATGAAGTCTTGAAGGACAAGAGTAAGTGCAGTGCATGCCTGAAGACAGCCAAAAGTAGGATTGAATGCTGCCCATCGAAGCTCGTAAAAGCAGGCAGCCACGGAGGGGCCTGGGCACACAAAATTCCCAGCTTCACGGTAAACAGCCATGTTTTGAGATGTTGAAAGTCGGATGAAAGCCTGGAGCAGTTGTTTATTTGTCGACAGATAATTTCCGTTTAGCTTTGGATCTAGAGATAGCTGGCAATTGCGAGCTTTGATGTTAATTTACTCTGAGCCCTTGTCAATGCCGCCGTCCACGCGCCGTCCCCGATGGCCCAGCAACTTCGGCAACCATCTTTAGGGAACTTCGGTCCATGGTCTAGACTCACAATTGAAGCAAACATCCTTTAGCCATGCGAGGCGTGGCGAGCTGAACCAACAGCACTGGTCAACTAGCAGTGGTCACACAGCCCTCCTGTTTAAGGTCCCCGACATCATTAGCCCTCTCAGCCATGCTTCTCCAATGGGATGCATAAGGTCGCATCTACATCGGGCGTGTGTGCGGGGAAAAAAAAAGAAAGAAAAAAAGCGGCAGATTGCCCAGCTGATCAATTTACTGGTGATACGTGGCACAGCTGCAGCAATAGGTTGTCTCATCAGCGAGCTGGCGACTTTGTGTTGCATCGTGCAGACACGCAAACGCCACGGCGCTAGCCATCTATCTCCTCATTACTCAGCCACCACTTGAGTCCTACGGATGACAAGCTTTCTCCTCTCTCGACGACGCAGGACCAAATACCGATTCTTGAAAGCTCCCCGACGTGCATATCGGATTAAAAGCCCACGTCTCTTTGCGCTCACAATATACCTCGTCCCATCCCTTACAATCATTTTCTTTGAAACCCGGACTCAGAATTAACCGGCCAACATGTCTAGCTCATTTTCTGAGACTAGGTTCCGCGAAATCAAGGCTATCGTGGGCAGTCCGACAAATGGCAAGTCATCACTCCGTTGTCGCCAGATTTCCCTTTCCCCGAAGTACTACTGACAATTGGACACAGGCGGCCCGGCAGAGTACAGGAAACGCCTGGCTGCGGAAACGGACAAGGATGGAAGCCTCAGCGCCTATCTTCACTGGTCCTTCCAGCATCCTGTTTCGACAAAAATGGTCGAGCAAGCTCCAAAGGACGTGCTGAACAGTCTTTTCATTACGAACTACAGCGACGAAATGGCCCTCATGAATCTTGTTGCAGATATCAAATTCGGTGTCACTCAAAACATCGAGGTGGCTAAGAATGCCACCGATTTATTCGTAGTGGCAACAGACCCGGCAGCCGTCGCACCAGCCTATGAGCCGCCACAGACCATACCCACAATGGAACAACAGACTGGCGACTTACCAGTACATCCTGGCTTCCTTAAAACAGCCGTAGCCTCGAGCGGAGTCCTTTCGTCGGATGCAAGTGCGGCAGCAGCCGTTCAACTGCCAAAACTCATCCTTTTGATTGGGAGGCTCTTGCACAAAGATCTTCGCCCCATTGATAAGCTGGGCGACACCGGGGTAGATCGAAGCCTGAGCCAGCGGGATTTTGAAGACACCAATTACGTCGTTGCTGTCGATGTTTTGAGCTCCGATCACCCCATTTGGCTCATTTTCAATCGTCAATGCCTGGACGATTCAGGGGACCGGGTTTCAGTAGTTCCAACTGTGGCACCCATCGTGTTTCCAAACTTGAAGACCAACCCCGATGCCACACAACTGTTTGCTAAAGCAAAGGATTGGTTTGATCAGTATGGATCGGTCGATTTAGATCGCATCAAGGGGCTGATGAGCAGCACGATGATTGGAGGCGCTGTCACCTTTGGGGTCGCCACAACGGAGGAAGTTACCAAAGCATTTAATGAGACAGGGCCTGCTCCGCGGGCCGCATAGTTGGCAGGTATTTAGCTATCAAATTAAAAGCCGCTTCCATCTACTGCACTGTTTCTCTCCTTGTCGTTGTGGGGCGAAGTAACATGCTTCGCCTGCGCATTAAACCCACGCCTCCTGGCAACTGTGAAGAATCGCCGAAAGATTCCAAGAGTTACTTCCAAAGATACATTCTATCTTGTGTGCAGTCACCAACCTTCCTCCGCCTTTCTAGGATACTGTAAACCCAGACCACTTCGATTGACCGCCCAGCCTAGGCCAAATCTACTAGCAGCAGCGTCCGACCACCCTACTGGCGGTGATCGTTAAGGCACGGTTCTACGCAATCAGGTAAGTCTTCGCCTGTAGCATGAAAAACAAGCTTTTTAGTACAGTAAATTAGGTTTATTTTGATATTTTCTGTGAAATTGTCAAGTCCTATGTTTCAGATTTGCACTCCTTCTGCTTGTTGATCGCTACTCAATGGCTCTGCCGAGCTCATCAAAGTAAATTGTGGAGCATGCTGCATTACCTAACATAAATGTAGCATGGCCACCGCCATCACAAATATCTTGAAGGGGCATATCCAGTGGTACAAGCTATTGCTTTTATATTTGAAGCCAAAACTAAATATTGCGGATACATTTCTTGACTCCAAGGTCAGCTGACAGCATCTGCCCATCTCTCGCACTGAACGGACATCGATCAGCACCATCTTGTAGGGTAATCCGAAACTCGGCAAAATATCGGCATCCAAGCCCAACCGTGCAGGCTTCCCCTCTGCATCACGCTTGAAACTCAATGAGCACATCTCAAGGTGGCACGAACTACTCCGGAGCCCGCCATGCGGCTCATAAATACAAAAACCTTGGAACTGGAAGAGTTTTATGGCCACAATATCCCTGAGAAGTATGCAATCCTATCTCACACCTGGCAGACCGACGAGGTCACATTTCAGCAGTGGCAGGATTACTATATTGCGTCAGAGCAAAAAGGATTCCTCAAGATCAAGGCAGCCTGCGAGCAAGCAATGAGACATGGCATCGGGTATCTCTGGGCGGACACTAATTGCATTGACAAGACAAGCTCGGCCGAGTTGAGCGAGGCAATCAATTCCATGTTTGAATGGTATCGTCAAGCAACCGTCTGCTACGCATACCTCAACGATGTCGCGCCAAAAACAGAGGACAAATTAACGGATGACGATATAAGCAACATTTGCCAGAGCAAATGGTTTACTCGCGGGTGGACGCTTCAAGAGCTCATTGCCCCAGGGCAGCTTGTTTTCTACGCCAAAGACTGGTCCAAGCTTGGGACTAGGCTCTCGCTGGCCTCTCCAATTTCAACCGTCACCCGAATACACGAGGACTTTTTGATTGGAAAAAAGCCGCTTTCTCACGCCAGCGTCGCGCAAAAGATGTCATGGCTGTCGCGCAGATCCACAACCAGGATTGAGGACATGGCATATTGCATGCTAGGCATTTTCGACATCAACATGCCTCTGCTCTACGGCGAGGGCCGCAGGGCCTTTGTTCGACTGCAAGAAGAAATCATCAAAGTTTCCAACGAACACACCATCTTTTGCTGGACCTGGACAGATTCTGTGCCCGCTGATTGGGTCAGCATGCTAGCTCCTTTTCCAGAAGTGTTTGCTTATTCCGGAGATCTTGTTTCAACCACATATTCTGTTGGAAATACGAGGACGTTTTCCATGACGAATGCTGGCTTGTCAATATCACTTCCTCTCATCCAAACTTGGTCTTATTACCTTGGCATTCTCAATGTCACGCGTCAATCACACGACTCTGAGAAGCCGCTCTGCATCCCCCTCTGGGGTTACCTAAATCATGCCGAATCTAGCAGGAATGATATCATGAGAAGAATACCGTTCCCGCCTAGCCCCATGTTTGCTGATTCTCGGTGGAGTCTAGGCGAGCCTGGCTTGTATGTTGCTCCAAGGTTTAATGCAATCCACCATAATGAACTGCATTTCACAGCAAAGTTCCGAGCCCGAATTGGATTCGTGCTGTCTTTTGGTTCCACCAAGGCTCTTTTGAATGAATCCATAACATCAAACACGCCTAAACAGTATAAAGGCGTACACTTGACCGAAAATACAACAGAAATTATTCCCATAGAGTCGTATCCCCCGGGCGCTTTTGGGAAGCGGCGCACATTGTTTACGCTGGAAGCTCGCAGACCTGCTTCCACTGGGGGGCTTCTCCTTTTCGGTCAATCAGGAAAAGTTTATTTGTTATTCTTTACCTCTTGGATTGATTCTACTGACCAACCGCGGCGGTTTTGTCAAGTGCTTGACCCCGTGCTGTGGGAAGAGACAAAAGACCACAGAAAAGAGTTTCTGGGTGATCTCATCGCCAGGAGTCATTCGCTCGACCACGACGTGCTATCTGATAGTTTGTACAATTGCCATGTCGTAATTGGGGACATGATGGAAAACCCCGTCGTCGGGTGTCTCTCCATGGTGCACATCAGCTTTGGGCAGAAAGGGAGTTGATAGGAGTAGGGACCCGAGAGGGAAAAAGTAATTGACTGATGATTCAGTGGCAAGCCATGCGGAGGCGTTATACTATAAATTCTCGCACTATTTAGCGATTTTGGAAGTTTGTAACGGGAAAAACGTGGCTTAGTGGACCTCAAGCTTGAGGCACAACGCTCAGCAATAAGCATGGCATGGGCTCTAGACAACATGCGCATCATTATTTCACAATTCAAGTATACCAAAGGGTTCCCCCAAAACGCCGCTATCGTTGGCAATACTCCTTGCTGCCCCAGACACCAATTCCAAGCAGTTCAGTCCGGTTCCAAAAATCGGATGTATCGATCCACAAGGGGAGAACAACCTGGGGCACGCCACTCCTAAAAGGTTCAAGCAGGCGAAGAACGGACGAGTTGAACCGCGCAAAGAGCCACCCGGCACCGCTTGCGACAACCTACACCAAGCATTCGTAAAATGAACTGGCGCCGCCGTGTGTCACCGCGCGAGCAATATCACCAGAATCGAGAACCAAGTTGGGGTCGACCGCAATCACAATTCTAGCCTTGCCGTCCTCAATCTCTTTCTCAAGTACGTTGAAAATGTCGGAGCCTGGACCGCAATGGTATGCTAGTCCTCGACTTTCATCCTTCTTTAGTTTCCACAGTATGCGTATTCGACCATTCTCATCCATGCGCTTCACGCTGGCATCCAGCACATACCTCAATGTCCTGGCCATTTCCAGTGCCTCATGTTCGGACACCTCGCAAACGCTGCCGAGATTGATGTGCAAGACGCGTGCGCCCTTCATCCAGCTCTCCAGCTCCGGGTCAGATTGAGAAAGCGCCGGTGACTGTCGCAAGAATTGGACCGCACGGAATCATCTTGTCCATGTATGGCTGTGGCATACGGCCAACACCCAGCGAGGGAAAATCCACCTCGCGCCGCGAGGAGAGGAGGGCAAGGTCGATTGCCTTTAGGCCACCCGTTATGACGCCAGCATAGATGGAAACATGCAAGTCCGGCAATCTAGCAATCTTGCGGAAGCGAATCTTTTTGGGCGTTTCAGAGCCCAGCGCCACAGTGGCAGCCATTCTTCTAAAGAAAGTAAAAGTTGACAGGCACCAGAAACCAGGGAATCGGCATCGCCAGGGCCGCACCAGGGACAGGCCATCGAGTCACCATGCGAGGCACTGGCTGGTAATGCTGGGTAAACTCCTTGAGCGTGAGGATGAACTTCGGAATGGCCGGTGTAGTCCAAAAGGCTGGCCTCAGCGAGAGAATGTTCGATATACGATTGGCGGGGTCGGGATCGCGGCCGAGGGCCTCGATGAGAGGCGGTCTTGGAAGGGTGTGGAATCTGACTGCGCCATTCAATACGCCAGCAAAGGCCTCGTCAATGTGTCGTTTGAGCCCGATGCATATCTCGACATCATCATGCTCCTCTACCAGGGCTTGTGCTGCCGCAACACAAACATTCGCATGGCCGAGCTCTGCAATAGTAAGCATCAAGACGTTGCGCTTCGCCGTCATCATGAATGCACTTCTCGGCTCGCACTTGGTCTGGACGGAAGTATAGCCGGGTGCTGTGGGTTCGCGGCAAGCATTCTGTTCAGATAGATCAAAGGGCTTGCAATTTTTTCTCGTCTGCCGAAGCAAGGGGGGAGTTTGTTCTTCTGGCAAGGACCCCCCACGCATGTCACTCGTGATATGGTACCTTATGCTTCATTCATTCTATTTACCGCCTTCAAACACGTACCAAGATCACTGGGCGTTCCGGAAAAGACGGAATGCATGCCCTTCACTAAAGACGTGCCAGCACATGGACTAATGATTGACCTAAATAGAGGCGCATGCGTCTTTGAGATGACTATATACGTGCCAGATTCAACCTGTTGAAATTTGATCCTAGCTGTCATTTGTAATCCTGCCGTCTGCTGGGAGCTAACAACCCCAACTTCCGAAACATCAAAGATCTTTTCTCAAACTAGCACCCTGTAACATTTTTAACGCTCTCTTCTTCTCTTCGGGCGTTGGCTCCCGCCACCACTCGTTGGCCACATGCTTGGGGAACTGCCTCTTCTCCCACTCCAAGATCTGCTTCTTGTCCATTTGGTGCCATGGGACGCCGAGGTCCTTGGACATGTGATCTTGGATATAATGGTTGACAGAGTGGGCGTCAACGCCATCCGGGCCCTTCCCGTCGACGAAGAAGACGCTGTGCATCAGCTTCTGCTTCTCCATTGCCGCGTCTACAGCCTTGCTCATGCCTCTGACGGCCCCGCTCTTGCTGTACCCCCTGGGCTTCATCCATTGGTCAACCTTTTTCCAGTCGAGCTGATAGCCGGCTGCGTCGTAGGTCGGAGATCCATTGGGCCCCTTCTTGTGACAGACGTGTAGGTCATGGAACATCTCGGTCGGGTCCGCCAAGGCTTGCTTGGCATACCAGCCGTCGTCGTGTGCCGAAACGCCTTTTGGCCTTTTCAGCTTCGGGATGTGAAAGCGACCCCTGAACTCTTCATCAACCTCGCGGTCTTCGTGTCGGGGCCTGTTGGCGCGTCCCGGGGTTGGTCGCTGGTCGCGCAATTGGGTGCGGTCATAGTCAAACTCCAAATCTGGAGTTTTCAAGCGTGGCTTCGAGGCTGGCTGAGCCTCACCAGCTGTTTCATCCGCTGCATCAGACGCCGCATTCTTCAATTTCTTGTCCTGCCTCGGAGACGTCTCCGGCGGCTCGGCTGCGTTCAAAGATCGTTTGAGCTGTGCAGATTGGCGAGGCATGGTGAATATGTGCTATTTTCTGATCAAAAGAAAAATGTTCATTCCGTCCGTTGCGGTGGCTAATAATAGCGCAACGAGCCATCTCGTCGCGTCGTTTTCGCGTTCATATCGCGTCACAAACTCTATCGATTAAAATTAGTGGAGGCGGCAAAAGCAAAATACCAGGGGTGTTCAGCAACGACAGGTGTCAATTCTAGAATAATTAATATTTTTCGTAATCGAGTCCATCAAGAAGGGTCTTATCTATCCTACAGGTCACTAAAATGTTAGTTCTCGGCCACAAATGTAATTGAGTAAGGCAACTGTTATCAGATCCAACACTGTCATGGTTTCCATTATGCCCATCTTCCAATTGTGAAGTGGAAGTGGATTAGTACCCTCCGTGCATTCTTGTCGCAATTGCTTATTGTTACAAAATGTCACATGAGCGAGGCAGCAGTACACACCTCCGGCTAGGTCAACCTTTAGTGTTCAAGAAACTCCTTGCCATTTCTTTCTAAATTCTAATCTATCAAATAAAATGACATGATCGTTATAGCTTTTTACAGATTCTGGCCTGCAGTGTTGGGAATGGTCGCAGCAACATTGCCTGAGCCCAGGGTGGAAACGGTGTAGGGAAGCGAAGCTGAGGTGAGGGTGCCCAAGGGTGCCGAGTTGACGGAGCCACCAAAGTCAACATCCTCAACAACAGCAAAGCCAGTCTCGTCAGAATCGGCGAAGAAGATGGCGCGCTTGTCAGAGTTGGCAAAGGCGGAGCTCTGCACCAGGACCTGGGCGCCCATGCGGGTGTTGACGGCAGAGTCGATGACGCCGTCCCAGAAGTTGTTGACGAGGTGGACAGTGGCGAAGCGGATCAGGGGCTGTCGGCTGTTGACGTTCTTCCAGTAGTTGTTGGCATAGGTGACGTGGAGCTTGCCGGTATCCTCAGCGGCGTTGTTGTCCGAGTGGCCGATCAGGGAGCCCTTCCACTGTTACAGATGAATGGTTAGCATTGATCTCTTTTAGTCTTGAATTAAGCTGGTGTATAGAACATACGTGGTCGTGGAAGAAGGTGTTGGAGACGGTGATCCAGTCAGCTCCGTGGGAGATGTCAAGGAGACCATCGAGATCATCCTTGCCGGCGCTCAGGTCTCCGGAGAGGTCGCAGTGGTCGACCCAGACATTGGTGGACTCATCAATTCCAATGGCATCGCCGTTGGAGGCGTCCACATTGCCAATCTTGAGATTGCGGAGAATGACGTTGCTCTGGCGCCGGACGTAAATTCCAACACCAGTGATGGCTAAAGTGCGTTAGAATTTTGATCAGGAAATAGCTAATCATGAATGACACTTACAGCTTCCAGAAGCACCAATGATGGTCTTGTCAGAGGCAGGGCGAACCATGGCGCTGCCACTGAGCTGTCCGGACACGATGATAGTAAGGGGTTCGGTTCGAGCCGCAGCAGAGACAAGGGCAGCGACCGATGTCACAGTAACAGTTGAGCCGCCAGCACCGCCGGTAGTACCTCCATTCTGTGTACAGTATCCCACGGAGCATGCCTCGCTTGCTTGACGCTTGAGAAGAGCATCCTTGGACTCGATGGGTGAGCCAGCGACTAAAGTGGCCAAGAAGGTCACGTAGACAGATGAAAACTTCATTTCGGCGAGATGAATGCGGTAGGTCCTTCGAAGTATAGATTTTCAAAAGAATGGGAGAAGAGCCGATCTGTTGTAATTGAATAGAGAAGACTGCTGTTTGAGATGGAGCAAGTGATAAAAAGAGAATGAGGGAGCGAGCATTTATACTATTCACACGGACATGAGATACTTCAAACCATTTCCACGACCTTCGCTCCTTGGTGCGACTCTCTACCAGGCCCATTTCGGATGCTTCCATGCCACTGGCACGCCAAGTCACTTGATTCAATGCCCGATTAGGCAATGAGCTACTCGGGAGTTGAAATGCCTCGATCTGTTTGTGCAACGTTGTAGTCTCCACTACCCAATATTGAAGCTTATACCGCCCAGAGCCTGTCCGCTTCATAATCAACGGGTGGTGCTCTCGCTTTTCATTGGTGGCCGGTGCCGGACAGGGTTCACTGGTTGGTGGAAAATGGGCGTGGAGGCATCGCCAAGACAAGTCCGCGGGTTTCATTGATGGATTCGGACAAATGTGGATCCTCTTCCATCACGCAACTCGGAGCCAAATCTTCCAGAACAAAATACCGTATAATCTCGCAA
>NAJI01000168.1:0-58232 GCA_002179835.1 Calonectria leucothoes | reverse complement strand
TTTGCGAGATTATACGGTATAGTAAGGCTCCTGTTTCACTGGCAGATACGTCGTGTTCAGCAGGGCGGTGCACCAGTGCCAAGCCTCTGCGCGGTCCTTGGTCAAATGGTCGTTTCAATCACAGCTCCAGCAATACGGAACTCCGGGTCAGTCGACGAATAGGTTGGATTGTTGGGTGTCATTTGCATTTAAGCTTAAGCACTGATCGTCCGGGTCACGGCGACGGGCCGCTTTCGAGATTTTCCGTCAATGGCGTCTCTGAAACATGCGAACATTCCAGTGTGCAGCCACTCCTCAATCAACTACCGTTTTTACCGTAAATTATATTCATGGCGGAGTGTATTCGAAACAGCTATGTGGCTGGGCAAACATGTACCGTGACTACCGACCAACCGACATATAGCGGGGTTGCACTCTATAGGGTAGCGTAGGTTGTGGGAGTAAGTGACGACTTTCATTTCGGAGTCACACGTTCTACGCATCATCCATCAGGGGTTGATGTAGAGGGAAAGCGTTGATACGTACGGTTTCATCATTTCAATAATATTGTAATCAAATTTTCCCGTGAACGCTCCTCTCGATGCTAGTTTAAACAGAAACACAAGGAAATGTCTGTTTTTTTGGAACCTTTTCAAACGAATCAATGAAACAAGAAGCAGAATGAAACTGGAGAAAGCATCATCCTTTACGTTTGCTCTTGGTTTGAGCTGGGCTTGGCCTTTTTTCTAATGTCAACCCAACCCATTCCCCAGGCACATATCCAGCCCACCACGGCTCCAGCAGCCGACAGATAAAAAACGCGATCAACGCTTGTTGCGTAGGCTTTCAAGACGCCGGGAAGCTCCGAACTAGAAATAATGTTTCGGAATTCCGTGGCGCCAGCATTGATGACGACACTGGCGTCGACTGTGGGTGCTTCTACGCCGATTCTTGATCGGAGACTGTGATCAAAGATGGTGCTACACACTGCCAAAGCCACTGACGTACCGAGAGTCTGGGTGAACATGAGCAGAGACATGGAAGTGGATATTTCTGACGGCTTTAAAACAGCTTGCATGCATAGAATTGGCTAAAGAGAACTTGATTAGCATCGAGGCGTGATAGAAACGGACTCAAAGCCATGCAGGCTAGGACAGCGGAGTCACTTACCATTTGCATGCCAAGACCTCGACCAAAACCAGCCATGACTTGAAACCCTACCCACTCTCCGGTTGAAGAAGTGGGGGTCAGCATAGAGAGAAGGCCAGACGAGATGGATACAAAGATTCCTGAAACCAAAGCGAAAACGATTGGAAAGCCGAGTTTCTGTACTACACAGTTGTTAGAGAGAATTTGCAGTTATGACATAAAAAAAAACAAGGCCTGTTTATTGTAAGATGGAGATTCTCACCTATGAACCCGCTCAGAATGGTTATGACAAGTTGTGACACGATGCTGGGAAGCATATTCACACCACTCTTAAATGGCGAGTCATTCTTAATAGCTTGGAAGTAGATGGGCAGGTAGTAATTCTGAACATAGAGAGTCGTCACGGCAAAGTTTTGGCTGAGTGAGCCACTCCAAACAGGCATCTTCTTGACCATGGAGATGGGAATCAAGGCCGCATCGCCAAGTCTGATGTTCCACAGCAACTAAACAAGGAAGGTGCCACCAGAACCGCAGAAGAGTCCGATAATCGTGGCCGAGTTCCATGGGTATTCGCTGCCACCCCACTCAAAAGCCAAAAGTAGCATAACGGCGGCAGGGGCAAATAGCACACAGCCAACAAGATCGAGCTCCTTGTGCAAATAAGGCAAGACGCTTAGCGGGCTGGGCTTCTCTATTTGATCAGGGATCTGGATAAGAACCATGAAAACAACGACCAGGCCGCCAATGGGCAAGTTGATGTAGAAGCACCATCTCCAGGTCGAGTACTGTGTGAAGGCTCCACCGACAAGGGGGCCAAACACGGCACCAAGTTGACCAATGGCCATGAGCATCCCGGTCAAAGACGGCCGCTTCTCCAGAGGAGCTGAGCTGGCAATGATGGTGAGGCCGCCATTCATAAGACCTGAACTCCCCATGCCTGCGACGGCGCGGCCAATGATGAAAACTACGGAAGAGTTTGCAATTCCGCAAACGAGGGAGCCGACCTCGAAGAGGAGAAAGAAGACAAGGAATGACCATTTGGAACTGAATTTGGTGTAGATTTTGCCCGAAAGCGGTTGGAGAGACGCGCTGGCCAGGAGGTAGGCGCTTCCGTACCAGCCCACGTCAGTGAGGGAATGAAAGTCGTTGGTGATGTAGGGAATGGCCGTGGTAATGATGGACGTGTCGAGCGACATGAGGAAAACCACCATGGTAATGCAGGCGGTAACCAAGTAGAGCGTCGGACCCTGGATAAACTGCGTGTTTGGCGAGGCGGCATCTGTGCTTGGTACGGGATCTTGGGCGGCTGAATCGTACGTCTCGCTTAGAACGGGCTTTTCGGAACTAACTCGCGACAAGTTGTGAGCCGGGGATGAGAACAACGTCCAGGCTCCGTCTGAGTCGTTTCCATCGCGGGACGGCGAGGGCGGGAGCGTCAAGGAAGTAAGCGATATTGCCGGCTCGGATTCGTTTCCATCGCGGGACGTCGGGGCTGCGTGCAGACGCAGCCTGTGCTCCTTGAACTCCATTGCAAATCAATTGCAGGGCCGTGGGTGTGAACGAGAGTCTTGGCCCAGTTTGTCAGAGCTGGCCCCCCGGTGTGTGTACGATCGCAGAGAATAATATCACGCAGCGCAAAAGGACGGACTGAAAAAGTCAATTGGCGATGCCGCATGGGCAAGGCCAGCTATTAATATCACTTCATCATTGTCGATACTTTTTATTTGCCTGTCAAAACTGGCGAGGATCGGGTTTCAAGGTCCCGAAAGCCACTCCGCCTGGGGGTAGCACAAGGCCAGCCCTGCCAAGGCTCTGCAGTGGCCCCTGGCTCAGGGCGTTGGCCTCCGCCAGAGAATGGCACAGAGGCAGAGAGATGCCTGAGTGGTCGAGCGTGGTAATCTGTACGGAAAGGATAAACGGAGCTGGGGCCCAGTCCTGCTAGGCCGAGGTGGGAAAGGCGTCATTCCATCTGCCGTGGACAGTGGAGCAGACACGGAATTCCGGTTACTAATGCCTTGTTCCCTCCTTGTTTTCTTCTCTCCATGGCCGGACTTGGGTCCCCAACTCCGTCCTTCTGCCTCCTGCGTCGTATGATGACTGTGCTTTGCTCGCTGGCATCTATCCAACCCATCGCCCAGCCTTGCCTGCGCTGCCGCTCGTGCTGAATAACCTTTTTGTTGTCGTTGCTGCCATGGACCCGGACCTTCACGCTGATGTGCCGCCGGACGCGACTCCCGCCGCCTACGGCAAGGCCTGCTCCAACTGCGCGCGCGCAAAGTGTCGCTGCGTGTACAGCCAGGCTGACGGGCCAGATTGCATCAGGTACGAACTCGACTTTCCTCGCTTTCGGGCTCGCTTCATGTCTCGTACTTAGCTGTATCGTCTCTTCACCCTAAACCTAATCCCTTTCCCGTTCTCCATTCCCCGCCCTCCCGTGCGCATCATCGTCACATCACCCGCAGCACCGGGTTTACCCTACAATCTCTCCAGGATTGATCATCCCCTTGCACATCTTTGCCTTGATCAAAGCCAGTGACATGTTTTCTGACTCCGAAATAGATGTCGGCGGTTGAAGAAGCAATGTGTTCCCTCCACTTCGGTGCGGAGGCGCACTGGCAGGCGCCTTCTGGCGTCGCGTACAGAGAAATTAGAAGAAAAACTTGAAGATTTGTTTTCATTGGTGCAGAACCAAAAATTAATTCCGCCAAATGGCACTGGAGATACTACCCTGAACATCAACCTCCCTAGTCCACCTCTCGCCGGCTCATCGGCTGGCGCAGCCGAAGCATCAGCCAACCGTCCAGTTATCCCGCAAACCACAGCATACTGCACGCCTTCCAGCTCAAACCTATCGGTCACGCCCAAGACATCTGCTCCAGAGTGTGATCCATCCAATACATTCGATGCATACCGATCTGAAACAGAAGCCAATAATGATCTCAACGACTTTCGCACGCACATGCTCAACTTTTTTCCTTTCATCTATATACCCCCTGGAACCACATCGTATCAACTTCGCGAGCAGTATCCTTTCTTATGGCTCAATATCATGTGCATTACATCCAAAAACTCTACTGCTCAGGTGAAAATGTCAAAGGCCATTAGAACGCACGCCGCAATGATGATTGTGGTGGAGCAAGAGGCAAACTTGGATCTACTTTTTGGACTACTGACCTTTGTCTCATGGTGAGCTGCCTTTGCATAAGTCTTCTACCAAGCTAATGCCTGCCATTTTTAGGTGTTATTATCACAAAAAAGACAAAGGCCATCTTGCTACTATGGGCGGGCTGGTTGGCGCACAGCTCCTGGATCTGGGACTCACCCGTGGTCGCTCAGGTCCTCACTTGGTGACTTGCATCAAGCAGTACCACGACAGCGAAAAAGATGGTACTCGCAACCCCCCAGCAAAACCACGAACCATGGAAGAGCGTCGAGCTCTGCTCGGGGCTTACTATGCACTTTCACAGTTGGTTCCTCTGTCTCTTATTGTTGGATGTAAGGCCTGACTTTCATCTAGGCCCTCAATTAAGCCCAAGAAGCTAGAAGGACTCAGGTGGTCGGAAAAAATGGACGAGTGCGTTGAAGTGCTCTCGCAAACACCAGAGCACCCCGGTGACCAGCTGCTCGCCACCCTTGTTAAACTGCAGCTGATTGCCGAAGACATCAACACAGCCGCCTGGGCAGCACAAAAGAAGAAGCTATCTCCCTTCTATCTTTCGGCGATCCAGGCACGAGTCCAGGACATCAAACGAGATATACCCAGCGGAGCGCATAACAACGGTAAGGCTTGGGACACTACTCTATTTTTATTTCTTGTTCTAGAGGCTAACATGTTCCCAGCGGCAGTTGTCGGCACGCTGCATTACATTGATGCAGTCATTCACGAAAAGACCATGGACTGGGATGGCCCCAGCCCCTCGTCCCACAAGCCCGACTTTCACCAATACCAGTATGTCGAGACGATTCTGTGCTCGATCAAGGCTTGGTTCGACTTTTATTTTTCCACTCCGCTGGAGTCGCGCATCGGAATGACGTTTACCATCTGGTGCCAATTCGCGCAGCTCGTGTTTCTGCTGTACCGCATCACGGCAGCAAGCGGCTCGGCCTTGGACCGGAACGCAATCCGAAGCACCATTGACGTTATCGCCACCTGCGAGGAGATGACGGCCTCGTTTGAGAGGCTGGTCCGGATGCAGGGCTTTCAGAGCGGAAGCAGCGGCGAGGTGGACGAGCACATCTTCTCCAAGTTCTGCCGCATCGTCCGGTCGCTCAAGGAAAGGTGGGTGACGGAATTCAACAGCCCCGAGAGAGAGGAACCCAGGAACGAAGCCGAAGACGAGTTTTCGGGAGGCGACTTTATCGACGGGATCCAGTCTGGCCCAATGGCCGTGCCCCTGTATCCCACTGACCAGGGATGGCTCACTGACATTTTCAACGTGTCGTGGAGTTGAAGAGAAAAGGGAAATTTTTTTCAACACGTCCAAGCTCTCCTTTCTAGCTCAGAATGGCTGCTGTTCCCAGCGGCCGCGGGTGTAAGGCCTCAAAATAGCCTAAGCCAGCCCAAAAAAGAAAAAAACCAAGCAACCCTTCTATCTTTAACCTTTGCATCTGGGGTTGATTCTTGGGGGCATGTCTTGGCTCAAAAATGTATTCATTCACTAACCAGGTCTGGATTTCTGGTACAATTTATGAGGCATAATATACAGCAATCAATTACAATTCCAAATTAAGGTTTTTTGTTTCGAGCAATAGTAGCAGTAATTATAGTCGTACGCCCTAGCAGAAAGGCTAAATTAGCCCCAGTCGGCAGGGCAGGGCTGTCTTGTTGGATCTGCATAAGGTTTCACAGCCACCCATGCAACATGCAAGGTTTTCACTTGGAAGCTTTTTTAATTGACCTTTTTTACGGTCACCATGATTGATACGACCCAGTGGTGTTTGGGCCATTCGGTGACCATTTTCTTTTTATCTGCACGTGAATACTTCAAAGACTTATTTGCAAGTGGTGTGATGATGGCATTTGCCCATGCACGAGACGGAATTGGGCTGTTCTAAAGAGGCTGACTGCAATAGTCCTGGAGAACACAAATCGGCGCAGTGACTGGGGTCAGCGCTAGGAGCATGTAGCAACTGTTCGATGAAGCTTGCGGGGCGTTTCGGCAGCTAGCGATCTGGGGTATTAACATACATCCCTTATTCTGCTCCTTGGCGGAAGCATGAACCTGGGCTTACGCGGCGACTATTTGTGGACCATCTCCCCTTTGGACGGTGTGAGTTTGAAATGAAATGAACTTCATTCTGCGGTTCTGCATGTGGTAGCAGCTGTGGAAATGAACCATGCATGAATCGCCAAGCCGGCAACCGTGCCAATGATCCCCGTGTACGACGGCAAATACATCGAGGCCCCACCCACCTCTAAACAAATCGGGGCCCGGATGTTCTAGACTGGGCTTGGGGATAATTATACGGCAATTGATAGCGATACGACGCAGTATTTGTCATTGGGCGAGATACAAAACAATACTGCTCTCCAGTCACGGTGAGACAAATCGACCACTCAATTATATCTCTACTTGTTTTGCACCCTGTTGTCATCACAAAAACCCGACTCAATATTTATTACTTGCTTTCCAACTCACATTGCTTACGCTCATTGAACATGCGCAAGACGACGATAGGAGTTGCCATTCTTGGCGCTGGCATTTTCGCACGTGAAGGTATAAAACGGCTGCACGCACCCACTTGCAATGCCCGCTAAGCTTTCTTTGCAGAACACTTCCCCGCCATTCAGGAATGCAGATGGCTATCCCTCAAGGCTATTTACTCTCGCACCGAGTCATCGGCCAGGGCACTGGCCTGTCAAGCCAACGTGGATGCCTACTTTGAGGACCCAGCCGCACCTTGCTACTCGCTCGACAGCTTATTAGCCAGAAGCGATATCGATGCCGTGGTCATTGCACTTCCAATCACGCAACAGCCCCAGTTCATCAAGAGAGCCATCAGAGCAGGCAAGCACGTGTTAAGCGAAAAGCCCATCGCCAACAACGTTTCAATAGCCAGGGAATTGATCGCATTCCACAAAGAGTTTGGGAGAGGAGTTTTCTGGGGAGTAGCAGAAAATTACAGGTTTCTCTCAGGTTTGTCGTATGGCGCAGAGGAATTGAGGAAAATCGGCGGATCAGTGCAGACCTTCAGAGCAAACTCGTTCCTTCGGGTGCCAGACGATGACAAATTTCTAAAAACGCCATGGTATGTTCACGCGTTTGTGTTGATGATTACGACCCCTACTAACGGTTGGTAGGCGGAAAAGTCCAACGCATCAAGGTGGACTGGTTCTCGAAGAGGGCATCCATCTGGTAGCAGGGTTAAGGGCGCTGCTTTCAGCAGTCGGCGAGCAAATCGAGAGTGTAGCAGCATTCACCTCGCAGCTTGACTCACGGACTCCTCCAGTCGACACTCTCCATGCCGTACTGCGGACCGACAAGGGAGCATCTGGGGTTTTTTGCACGTCATTCATGACCGAATTCAGGACAGGATTCGAGGTGGAGGTGGTGACGGAAAACGGCTCCGTGTCAATCACACCGGCTGGCGTCAAGGTAACGACGAGGAACAAAGTCGGCGAAAAGGTTGCGCGGAGGTCAAGATTTGATTTCGGCCACTGCGTCGAGATTGAAGTCGAGTTGTTCGCGGAAGGTCTTTTGGGCGGAAACATGACGGAATTGTTTTCTCTAGACGAGGCTTTGGCTGATCTAGTTCTTCTAGAAGCAATGCTCGAGTCAAAAGGAAACATGGTGGTGATACCCTAGGGGGTGAGATGGATTAATGAAATAGGTTTTGATTTTCGTGAAATTTGAGAACGATATGAGGGAATCGATATAGATTAAATGCTCACGCAACACAACAAAAGCTAGTGGTACTCAACTAAGACGTCTTTTGCGGCTAGGCCCTGTATAATATAATGAGTTAAAAAGCTGTAAGCCATTTGAGCTAGATTATGACACATCAAAGCGAAACTATGATACCAGGGATGACTGTTGTCCAACGCAATCATCAGCTGTAGTGCTGCTCGACTTTTTCGAAGCATGACGATCCTAAGCGAAACACGTACCATCTTTTTAGAATCGTCGTTTGCTTATTACGTATTCAAGGCTTTTCTTGCAGTTGCCGAAATTGGACGTATCCATTTAACTCATAATATTGACCTTGAAACATTTATCTTGTATCTCTATTGGCAACATGTGCCATGAAAGAATGTCCCAAAGCCATCCATACGGCCCCAACACTAAACGCGCTTGAGACATCACCATGGGTAATAGACCAAGTAATTGCAAAAACGAGGGTGCCAAACACGAATACGATAAGAAAAATGGCATAAATGGTCCTCCAATGCCAGCCCTCTTCAAAATATATGCCCCACCCAAGCTGAGGCTTCTCAGATGTCTCGAGCAACCCGCCAAGCCGCTTTGGCAATTGATCAAGAATATAGTGTTGGGGGGTGACATAGCGATGCGGTTTCAGGAAGTGGTGAGTCAATTCGTTCCAGCCGATGGCAGGAAGCGAATCTGGTTCAATTTTGGGTGCGGGTCCGCATCGATACTCTCTATCAATTCTGTCCGCGGGAGGAAGGCAGACACATTCCTGATTTACACAGTACTGCTCATGATGATGGATGTCGGCAAATCCATTGGCGTTGACTTTAAACTAAACAACTTTTAGCCATTCATGTCCCTTGTCAGCTATGACGCAGACAGGTCTCGCCCTAGTTAGGCACAATTTCTTGACGCTCCGAAACGTGAACCAGGACTTCAGTGATCTCTTTTCATAGTACTCATCGCTCAGGAATTTGAAGAGCTCATCGTCTCCGGATAAGCTGCACAAGCGAGATTCGTGCAGCGGTTTTAAATTTTCGCCCTGATCAATGCACAGAAAAAGGTGCAGCGTATCTGCGCCGTTGGCAGGTGCTTGTTGCGCACGAGAACCGGCATGCAAGGGTAGCGTGTTGTTCCTGTTGACCCATAAACTTTTGGATGTTCGTACCAATTTCTTTATCCCATCTTTAACAGTGTTATACAGGGTTTCTAGTCGTGCGCCATTAGGAGCCTGTCTTGGAAGAGCTTGGGCTTGTTGTGAGCTCAATCGATTGACCACAGATTGCATCGAGCCCGGCCTTGTCTCGACAAAATCATCGAACAAATACCGCCCGCAATCCTTCAACTTTGTTAGCCGTTGGCTATGGGCGGCAAATCGTAACGCTTACACATTTCCACGCAACGCGGGTATGCCCAGTAGGAACTGGTGATATGGGCTCTTTTGTCCCAATACTATCAAATATGTAGTCAATTAACAATGGTAACGACCTTAGATGTGCTGGGTTGCAGAATTCATGTCAGCACAAGAAATAAACCAGATGATTGTTACACTAACCTGTGTCTTCTTCTTGTAGAACTTGAGATTGCCAAGAGATAGCGGTCAAATATTCAACGCCTTCTCTAGCAAATCCCGCCTTTAGACTTTCTCCGCTTCCGTGATGTTCGAACGAGACATCCTGCTGCAACTGGTAACCGCTAATTCTCGTCATGCTTTCGTAATACCACCACCGGGCCCTTAGATTATGGAATATTGTAGGCTTGAAATAGAAGGTCAGGAATCCATTCCGCAATTAATCGGCGTGTCAGCGGTCATGCCGATCAATAGTCAATGATGGCAGGTAATTTGTGTCTTGATGTAATATTGGAATGCGATAGAAACGCGAGGTATTTATTCCTTCTTTCATCGAGGTCATGCGCCCCCTCATCCCTCAAGGCATCTTGGAGGTAAGCCAATGAAAATAGATAAAACGTAGGCAGAAGTTCAAATACGACGTGTTTGACCGAGAATAACCGGAATCCCCGCAAACGTCAAGGTCGGATTTTTCAAAACGCAATTCGGAGGCAAAATAATCTGTAGCCACTATACGTGTGGTGAAATTCGAGTAGTCAAAGTGCGTTAACCATTGTAATTTTATCCTTCATCGTGCTAAATCGTCGAAGCACCTCATCTACTTGCCATGATGGATGAATATGTTGTCGAATGCACGCGCAATGATGCTTGTGTTGGCTCTAGGGAAGAGCAAACGAGATAATTCAATAAGAAATCTCTCCTAAAAATAGATTTAGAATAGTATGGGGAAACGTGGGCGTTTCCCCAAGGCGAGGACCGCATGCATTCCCCAGCAAAACTTTGTGTAGGGTAAACTGAGCATGACGTCGGAGACTAGTTAGGTTTGGGGCAGGAGTGGAGCCGGCGGCATTACGAGCAAAGTGGCACCACGAATCCTACAGCTTGGAATAGAAAGGGTCTATGTCAAAGTGGCAGCATCTATAGGAGCGCTAGCTGGACTCCGCGGAACTCGTTGCCACTATCTTACTGGTTTTTGATATGGCCGGGGCTGAACAACAAGGGGGTTGCTGCCGTCTGGATTGCTCCTCGAGACGAGACTTGTGTGGGGTCAATGATTGCCGCTAGGCCTTGGCGGGGATTCTCGAACGGTGCAAGATATAGGCCAGGATACTCGCGTAGCCTGTCGCGAGATTAAGACGACACGGCATCATCCGAAGGCTAGGCGTCTCAGCTGAATCGTATTGTATGTAGTTGATGCTTTGGTGTGATGGCGAGAAGATAGGATAAATGCAGATCTGCGTCAAGTTAACGTTTTCCGGGATCGGCATCCTGGCGGAAATGAACAATTGCCTGCTTTGTATGTGCGTGTGTGTTGGCGACATCCCACTCGGTGTTGATGATTCATCCAACTATCATAGGTAAAAGTGCACATTTTAAAAGGAAGCACGGATATTTGTCAAAAATTTGTAGTGTCGTTTGGGGCGCCATCTCGTGTTACAGAAGCCTGAGGTAAGGAATGTGGCAGCGGCCCACAGACCACGTGCAGGTTGGTTCAGCTCGTTGGTAAGCAGCAGGTAAGAAAGCGCACAGCATGACTTAAGACGAGCAGCAAAGATTAGGAAACAGCGTTGCAACGCCGGGGGGAGGATTTCGTACAAATTTGAGGATTCCTAAATCCATGCGCATTGAGGCGCAGCTCCCCCTTTTGATCGGGCAGGTGGTGGTTGGTTGGGGAGCACCAGCATCTTCACAGCCGCACGGCGGACGGCCCAATGAATTGGAAAAAAAGAAAGAGGCCAAAAACTCTGTATCGTGTGCGTGCAACGGGCGGACGCTGGGCGGGATGGGGCAGTGGGACGGGTCAGTCCCGGTTGGGGATAGCCTCGGCGGGAATGTCTGGCCACCCGTAGGCCCGGAGGCCCGACCGAGTCAGAGGCGGCCGACTCGGCAGAAGCGAGCGTGGGAAAACGAGGCAGGCTTCGGGCTAGAGACACCGGGGCATGGATGGCTCTAAGAATACCATCCCGCGCCGGAGCATATTTGGAATTCCCTCCATCTCCTCCCCCATCGCGACCGCGCTACGCTCAATCCCGCCTGGCCTCGCTCGCTGGGCCGGTGGGGCGCGGCCCTGGATGATCTCCCGTGGCACGTCTGCGGTCTTGTCTTGATGTCGCCGTCGTCTAACGGGCCGCATGATATAACATTCCTGCCCGCCCGTGGCTGCTCTCGTCCCGACGGTTGCGCCGACGTTGCCTGCTCTGCTCATATACGACGCCTGCAGCCGCCACAATTTGGAACCGCTCCCAGCCCAAACCAACATCTGCCCATTTCCAGCCTTCAAAACACCACGCTGCTTGGAACTCTTACCTAAAGCGTCCAGGACAGACTTCCCAACGGACGAAAAAGAATACGCGGCCAATCAGCAAACATCGACATTGTGCCATATTCGCCTTGAGCGAGGCTAATAAATCCACCCCTGTTTGCCTCCNNCCCCCCCCCCCCCCCCCTCCGCCGCCGCAATGGATAACCCATATTTCCACGGCTCGCAGCCCTATCATCACTTCATGCCCGTGTCTCCTCCTACGCCTTCGAGCTCTGGCTTGGAAGACTTTGATACATCTCCTTCGGTGAGTGAAAGGAAATGGCTAACGAGGGTTGCTCTCTTGTTGCCCCGTTTGCACATGCAAGCCAACCTTCACCTTTACAACCATGTTACTAACCACCAAACAGGAGCCCCTGCAAGCTCACCAATTCTTCAGCATGAATTACGGCGACAGCTACAACTCGGCTGCTGATGGCCTTTCTGATTCTCTTTTGGCTCGCACTGCTGCTTCGAGCCAAGACCTCCATCATCAGCAATACGCGCAAATGCAGCAAAGTGGAGCTAGAAGTAGCACAAGGATCCGAAAAGGCGACGGTGGAACCAGCGAAGACGATAACGGTCTGACCCCAGCTCAGTCCCGAAGAAAAGCTCAAAACCGCGCTGCGTAAGTGTTATTCCCGAGGGGTTTTGCCATTCTTTCCTGCTGACACCCGTTGTGCTGCTAGCCAGCAGGCGTTCCGCAAGAGAAAAGAGGACCACATCAAGGACCTCAAGGCCAAGGTGACGGACCTCGAGGCCGTGCAGCAGCAGGTGCTGGTGGAGAACAAGCGCCTTAAACAAGATCTCCAAAAGGTTTCCACCGAAAACGAGATTCTCCGGGCCACGTCCCAGATCGGCGGCTCCTCCTCGCATGACATGTCGCCCGAGTCTGCCGATCTAGACGTCTTCAACCACGGCAAGTTCCTGGTCTACCCCCACACCACCACCACTACCAGCAGGCCTGCGAGATGGTCCCAGCGTGCTGGAAACGCCAAGAGGCTCGACTCGAATGCCACGTGGGAGTACATTATCAATCACGAGCTCTTCAAGAAGGGCCTGGTCGACATCAACGACATCAGCCAGCGCCTCAAGAGCCATGCACACTACGACAGCCGCGGACCAACTTTTACAGAACGCTCTATTAACACCGTCATTGCGCAGAGCGTCGCAAGCGGCACGGACGATCTGCTATAAGGAAACGCTCTGATATACTACAACAGCATGCTTCCCAATTCCCCCTGCCTTCATCTCGTCCACTGCTCTTGTGCCGCAGTAGCCTCCCACTCGTCCTCAAAACTCTGCCTGAAATCAGCAGGCGTCTTGGTTGGCTTCCATCCAAGTTCCCGGGCCAAGACGGCCTGGGTGCGAGATCTCGATGCAAATCCCGGCTCAATTGTAGCGAGTGGGACCCCTCCCAAGCCAAGTTTGGCGGCCGCATCGGCAAGCGAAATCTCGCGCACCTCGGCCGATTTGAGATGACCCGTTTTGACTCCCGCTTCCGCAATGAGATCCGCCACCTCTCGCCATGACTGGTGGCCGGTTTCGTTAAAGTAGATGCCTTGCTTGTTGGACGGCAGCTCGTGGCCAGACAGCACGCCGTTCAGGACGAGCTCGTACAAGCTCACCAAGTCGCTAATGTGGACGTGGTCCCACTCGGCTTGGCCGGATCCTATAACGGAAGTGAACCCGTCGCGGCGGGCCAACCGCATTAACCCGTTGATCTGGATCGATGTGCGGTTGAAGAGCCCCGTGCCGATGCCGTAAATGGTGGGCGACATGAGAATATACGTCTTGACGCCAGCCTCTGCGCCCTTATCGAAGACGACAAGATCGGTGGTACGCTGCGAGTACTTTTCGCCGTCCTCGCGTTCACGCTCATATGAGTAAATGTCATCTTTATCGGAAAAGATGCGGTCCTCGATAAAAGTTCCTGAGATGGGCAGATCACCAAGACTGGAAGTACCAGATGTCTGCACTCATCAGTAAGCGAATGAGGAAGGCCTGAGGAGAGCCAATGTTGCACCCACATGAATGAGATAGGTCTCCTGGTTCGTTTGCTTCTTTCTGTCGGCCAAACCGAGTATCAAGGCCTCGGCAGCTCCAGGGTGAAGTGAGCTTGCGGTGTTGATGACAACGTCGTGCTGGCTAGCGACATTCCTCAAAACATCCGTCTCATCAAGACCGCCAAAGACAATGGCATTCACGCCATGCTGCTGCAATGTGTCGGCCTGGCTCTGCTTGCGAACCAGGGCCGAGATCTGGCTTGACTTGATCTTTTCATGCGCGGAGTCAAGTAGAGTGCTAAGGACAGAACCACCACTATAGTGGCTTGTTAGCAGTGCTCGGTAGTGGAGAAGAGGGGAAGTGAGACTTGCATGTATCCGGTGGCGCCTGTGATGAGAATTTTGGTCGGACTCATAATGACTATTTTAATTGTATACGTATAGACAGAAGCGTTTAATGGTTTTTTTAGGTAGTTGATTGATTGTCGACTCGATTTGATACGAGAGCAGCATGGCTTTTATACATTTGTTTCGTTGTGCGTATTCCATTCCATCACCACTGCATCTTAACCTGACGAATGCCAATTAACAAGCAACAAGTGGGGCGATTTTGTAAGCACCATTGCGCTATCGATCTAGTGATGTTTGAATGCAGCCAAAGTCGTCTGCTTTCAGGTTGATGAGTCATGACTAAAGTGATGCATCTGTGGTGCCAGCTGAAGTGGGGAATGGTGATCATGACTGAGGAAAGCCAAAACAGGTGTCAGATGAATCGAGACGACTGAGTCAAGACTTTGATTTGAAGGTCGCATGCGCACTGCCATTGGGCCGTTATTCCTTCATTGCTACGTGACCACCAGCAAGTGCTCGAATTCAAATGGATCCCTTGCTGCCCAACCCTACTTCAACTGCCACAAGTACTATGTTCTGCTTTGTCTTGTTTTGCATGGCCAGTACTAATGAAATCTATACATCGCAAAATCGCCTGTAGCAGGACCCTGTCAACATGCGCCACAGGTGCAGACCACAGAGTGTTGTGCCCGGGCTACTTTACCATTTTATTTTAGAGTCGCCCTGGAGATGGGCGCCATGTAGCCTTTGCAGACGATAAAATGACGCAAAAGAATGGCCGCGAGAGGACGCGGGTGTTCATCAAGACTTGTATGCAATATTAATTATCAACGCCGTATTCATCTAGTATCAAGCACCGCCATGCCTAGCTTGTTTGACAATGAGACTTTTGATAATTGGGTGGACGACCCCGTAGTTACAAGCTCAGTTATGAACTGCCACTGATAAAAGCATACTCATTTCAGTAGTCGTGGTCGACTCAATCGTCGGAGTGCCTGATGTTTGCGCACTAGCTGTCGACAGAATGAATATGTTTCATGGTCAGTCTTTGACCTGTCCATGACGTAGTAGAAGCAGTTCGCGGCAATCAAGATGATACAAAGTAAGAGAACTTGGGCCAGAATGAAAATCGACCGCAATAGCAATAGAGCGTAGCAGGCATTAGGAACCACCCATCCCATAGATAGCTCTCACAGCCCTCCATGGTGTTGCAGATCTGTCAGTAATTTTCACACACAGAAAGCGGGGAGACTGATGCGGCAACCAAACTAATACCTCACCCGCATTCTTGAGATGAGCATGTGCACCCTTGATTGGTCGACAGCGTCGTCTTCAAGCAATCAAAGCGGGGGTGTCGACCTGGCGACCAGGCTGCCGTCTTCACGCTCGTGATAAGGATCCGCAATCAAGAAGGGAACCAAAGCGCAAGTGCAATCGGAGGCTTGTCAAAGTCTAGAAGGTAGAACTGCATCTAAGGTATATAAGAGGCCGACCAAAGACGTACTTTGGCTGAAAAAGCACTCACCGAACCACTTCCATCAAAGTTTCCAAAAACTCCTCCAAGAGTATTTGCGCCTCCAATAATCATTGCCTTGCAATAAATCAAGGCGTCAATCATGCTCTCCACCTCAATCCTGCAGGCACATGTCTACAATGGGCTCACTACTCGCAGAGACGTCCCTTCGGAGAAGATACTAGCGGACATTGGGCGTATTTTCCAGGCACACAATGTCGATGACGACGTGGGCATCTCTGTTGTGCACCGACATTTCGAGCTCGAACCCAACCAGATCATGTTGCACGATGCCTTTGAGTGTGCCCCAATGCGTCCAGAGAACGTAGAAGATCCAGGCTTTGAAGGAGAGGCCTTTGTTCTTCGAAATGGTACTTGGCAGGCGTACGAGTATTGCAGCGGAGCGCCGCTGGATCTAGGAAATGGCTTCTTGACCGAGCTGCGAGATTACCTGGTTTCCGAAGGCATACAGGATAAGCTTGCATTGAAAAGGCTGCGTGCAGGACATGATCTTTTGGTCGAATACGAAGTTCCTTCCATCAAAGGTTGTGTGTTGGAGGTTGGAGATTTGAACGACTTTGAACCAAGAGAAGTCACCACCTGGGGCTTTGATAAGGGAGGCATGTACATGCCTAGACAAGCCTGCCATTCCACCGCCAGTGGTGCGCACTCAAACCAACCGTCAAGTGGTTAATTGTCACATGATATGCTTTTTTTATTCTCCAGGGCAAATTAATTGATGGTTCGACTTCTTTAACGACTGATGCATTCTCTACTTGCCTTCTCATTCTTGCGTTTCGAGGGCGTCATAAAACCCTTCCATCGTTTCTCCATCATTCTGACTATCTGCACTACGACAGACTCGTATCAGCTCGTTAAATAGATCCCTCGCTTCCTGTGAACTCTCTTCGCGGATATAGTCCCATGCACTCATGCCTTCATCATTTATATTGTCCACATCTATGCCTGCGAGACGGACATTTGACAACAACACCTTCATAGGCTCAAGTGATTTGGACTTCGCCACGAGGGCGAGTACGTTGTTTCCGCTTGCATCGCGCACACTGAGGTCTGCTCCGCGATCAACAAGTAATCGAAAAGCATCCCAGCATTGTCTATGCAGGCAAACAATGAGTGGGGTGCTTAGAGAATATCCCAGCGTCTCTAGATCTGCTCCGCTAGAAATCAACAGCTCTGCTACGTCGGCATAGTCAAAGTAACAAGCTATCGTTAGGGGGCTGTTCCCGTTGATATTCTTTTCTTCCAGATCTATCCCCAGATCAGAATCGATTAAAAAGCGGAGCAGAGAAGGATCGGGTCGATTGGCTGCTAGATGGAATATGTTTCGATGCCACCGCGTCTTTTGATACACATTCGGCCTGTACTTGAGCAATGCGCCCGTGACATCTATATCACCAACCGAAACACTTTGAAGGAGAGGACTGTATCCGGCAGAGTCCACGGCATCTACGTCGGCTCCATGTCGAAGAAGAATATCCACTGCTTGCAGATCTCGCCGGGTCGTGGCCCACCACAATGGCGTTCGACCATGCGCGTCTTGCCGATCCAGGTCAGCTTTGCAGCTAATCAAAATGTTTTCGAGGAAAGTGGTATCGCAAGGCCCGTTGGCCAGAACAGCCATATGTATGTCGCTCATCTCAAGATCCTCCAAAGAAGTTGCTGTCGGAATCTTTGCAGCAAGCCACTTGGAGAACTGATCATCAGGGTTCATCATGATGATCTCGCGAGCTTCATGAAGTGCGGATCTGATATCGTTAGCGATTGGGAGAATTATGACGTTGTTTGTGGCAACTTACACATTATCACCGCTGGAGATTGTGACGTTCGCACCGGCTTGGATGAGTAGTTGCACTGTTTCCTTGCGACGTTTGTTCAGAGCGAACTTTGGCCATGTTAGCAGACGAGCCTCTCGATTGCAATAGAATCCCAGCATATTACCCCAATTGCGGTTTGTCCGTGCTCTGTGAGAACATTTGGACTGATTCCACCTTTGATCAAGGACAGTAGGGTTTTGGTATCGTTGTTCTCTGCAGCTGTGAAAATCGGGGACCTAACAGGGAGGACTGGCCGCATCGTCATTGACATGGATGGTTCACCTTGGCAAAGGCCTATGTAAAGAGTAAACGCTCGGGCAATTAACGAATGTGGGAAGAAAAATGTAAACTGCAGCTTCATTTCCTTCCTCGCCCCAATACATTGCGGTAAACAACGGCGAGTGGTCAAGGCTTTGAATGAAGCAAAAATTGCGTTCCGCAGGTTAATGTTCCATTGCATGTGGCAGTGACAGCGACAAGAACGCTTGCAACGACCCACAGAAATTGAAACGAGATTTTCATCGTCAACTGCTAGAGTTGTCATGTCACTGACTACAGTGGCTGCCGAAGTTGCAATTCCACTGCCCTGATTCGATTTTTCTATCATGCTTTGCAGTTGTTGCAGCTGGGTAGCAATGTTTCGCTGAGTGATGATTGTTTCAGACTGAAGCCTGACCTGCTCCGCAGCTTGCGCTTCGAAAGCCACCCTATTGATGCTGGCGTTATACCTTTGGCGGCTTCATCAGCATTTTTGTTTTATCAAGCAAGTGGAAAATTACCCACATGTTTTCAGTGGCGAAAAGGAGGGAAATTTGCAGTTTGGTTTCCCGAAAGATGTTTTGTCTAGCCGTAATCTCGTGGCGATGTCGAAGCCAAAGCACTTGCTTCCTCCCGACAAGGCCATCGTCTTTGTTGAATTGGCTTATAATGGTTTGGAGTTCAATCACCTCTGTAGCGGCTCGGTTTAGGGAATTTTGAAGCGTTTGTAAAATATCATGGGATGGGTTGCATTCGCCAATGGTCCGTTGAAGATGCATTAGCACAGGAATTAGATCATTGAGTTCGTTGGACACAGTGAGAAGCTCCGCAGGGGCATTTTTCGTGCTGATGACAATTTGAGTGATTTTGGCAGCCGCATCCAGAACAGTCAGAATGCTGCCCATAAGACGAATTGGATCAGCCATTTTCAGTGATTGTTTCTAACTGGTTTCTTGGAAAGATCAGGGTGAGGCTACGAGCAGTGAGATTCATCGAGTAGCTGCCTAAGAACAGGTCACGGGACCTGCTTACATCACAGAGGCATGGAGTCATCTCGCTGCAAGGGAATTAAAGCGCTGTGGATCTCTGGCAATAACTACCCAATCGGAGCCAGTGGCATCGTTTCGCAGAGCCCTGGTGCGTCGAAGTTGTGGTCCGCAGGTTTCTAACAAAAGAGACCGAGCAAGAGAAGAAAGGATTATTGGTCCTCACCAGCCCCCTCGAGGTGCAACTTTGCTTTTACCCTGAAAAGGGTCAGTTGCACCTTGATTGTCAGATCCGTGAAAGGGCTGAATATAAAGAGCGATAACCTTTTCGCCCTCTGGATCCACCGAAACATGACAGGGCCTAATATAATTTCGTGCTATTAGATTCTCCATATAAATTGAGCAGAGACATTTGGACAATACATGCTCCGCAACGAATTTATAATGGATAAAGTGCGGACACTAAATCTCATAAGTCACGTCAAACTACTCATTTATTGTAATAGAATTCCATCGTCATGGACAACTACAGAGCATCCTTCTCACTGACATGTATTTCTGATGCAACCTTGTCCTGATCGACGCCCTCCGGTAGCCCTTCAATGACATCTTTCTTCTCATGAGCTTGAGAGTAGGCTTGACCATCAAATATTCCTGATATCTCTTCAAGAGTCAAGCCTCGAGTCTCTACCCAAAGCATACACTGTTGCAAGTCAGCAATTACAATCCAAGAATGAATCAAGTAGCCTAAACTTACAATGACGACGACTTCAAAAATGTTCCAAACGCCGTTCATAATATATGTGATCCAGCCAAGCTACAAAACGTTACACATTAGTCTCACTCAGTGGATACGACGGACGCCTGGTCGCATGGTTAGAACTTACATTCGTCATTGCAATGGGGAATGCAAAAATCGGAACCAAGAGAAAGGCATTTTGCCATGTGACACCCCATGACATTCCAATGTTTCTGATCTGGTAGTTCAACAATTCTGGCGGATACATCTGCAGAATCGGAGTCCATCCAAAACTGTACACGCCCTGGGCTAAAAACATCATGGCGACGTTGGCATAAACGGCGCTCGTGTTGTCAGAGGTGCCATATTCCTTGGTCAAAGCGCCGATGATGAATAAGCATACTGTGCAAAGCGACGTCGAAATGATGGCAAGCATCTTTCTGCCAATTCTATCTGCCATGAGTGTGCCGGCGATGCAGATGACCAGGCAAAAAGCATTGAGAATGACATTGACTTGGAGCTGGGTGTTAGAGTCCGTGATGCCGGCGTTATCAAGCGCGGTGCCGAGAAAGTACGAAAAGATGTTGCTGCCCGTCATCATACTGAAGACGGCTACAGATAGAATGATGGCCATTCGCTTCCGGGATCCCTTGTTCACCCAAAGCTCCTTCACGGATACCTTTTCCATTTCTTTTTCGTAGTCTAGGGCTTCGCAGATTTCCCTAAACTGTTTTTGAGTTTCTGGATCAGAGGTGTCGCCGTTTGATGTAATTTGGGCAATGGCAACAAGAGCCTCCTCCTTTCGACCTTGATACACAAGCCATCGAGGAGACTCCGGGGTAAACGGGAGGGCCATGACGGAAATGACGGTGAAAATGATTTGGCAACATGCAGGCACTCTCCATGCCCAGGTTGAGTTGAAAGAAGAGGTACCGTACGTGATGCCAGAAGACAGCAACCCTCCCACGTAATAGACGTCGTTCATGACACCCAGGCCCAAAGTGCGGTACTTGAGTGGCAGCGCTTCAGCAAGGTAAACGGGCGCAACGACGTAGGTTGCACCAATTCCAATTCCCAGAATGAACCTGGCAGCTAAGAACATTGCAATGTTTTGTGAGGCGGCTGTCAAGGCACTAAATGTCCGCAGCGGTCAGCGACTATTCATAAATGTTGTGGTGCAAGACGACCCCGAGGTGACGCACCCTCCAATGATGGCAACAACAGCGGAGTAGAAAAGTGCTGATCTCCTTCCTATGTAGTCTGGTATCTTGACATAGCCGATACTTCCAAGTGTCGCACCAACCCAGACGATGCCTGAGTTCAACGATGTAGTGACATCCGTGAGATGGAAATAATCAGTGTAAGAAGGCAATATATTGAGGGCATTCATCATGGATGCATCGTATGCGATCACCTGTAGATCATTAGTTGGGTGTCATAGAGGACCGGGTTGTCTGTAGTGTCTCGCTTACGGTTCCCGTGCTGAAGGAAGTGCACATCAATAACAGGGTGACAAGCCATGACTGCTTTGGGACCCATGATGGAAACGCGGACAGAGGCGAACTTAGCGACATCGTTTCTGCTCAAACACCTGGCAAAAATGCTTCCATGAATTTCAGTAAAGGGGGGGGGGGGGGGGGAAGTCACTCAATAAATACCATTTGAGTTATCTTTCAACTTTTCAGAATAGCGCCGACAGTTGACCCGCATGTTTCGGCAGCTTTCTTGCCTGCTACAGATAAGACAGGTGTGGGGCCCTTGACGTTCAGTCTGAGATGCTTCCTTCAAGGTTAGTGTGATGACGAATCGGTGATAACTCTCTCCACTTTACAGGGGGGTAGATAGCACCACGGGTTTTCGGGATTGCGGTGCAACACTGGAGTGCGTGTCAGTTCTATGCTTTGAAGCATTCAGATGCTGAAGAACACAAATATCGACATGTTGAGCTAGGTTTGATAAAAATGATATCATACATATTCTCGTTTAAAGGGAATGTCTTCAACCTTTCTGATGCTCTTCCGACTGGGATCCTTATTGTGCAGCGGGTACAGGGGGATGTACTTTTACCAAAATAATTCAAGGGGGATTCGTTTGTACCTGCACTACGAGACGTGTTCCTTTCATTAATCAAGCTTTAGACAACTTCTCTATTAAATGATTCATCGCATATTACTTTAAACCACCTGGTGTCATATATTGAGGACCTCCAGGTAGCGTGACTGCGGTGATTGCCTTGCTTTGAAATGATGCTCAGGCCGAATCTACTTCTTCTTGTCCAGGCCGCCTCGGGAAGCGGTGGTACAGGCTCGGCATCATCACTCGTACGATTGTTTTGTGTCCCGACGAGGCCTCTGTAAGACTCATTGTCATCAATAGTCATCCCAAACTCATCCACCCTCTTCCTGCGGTTCGCAATGCCTCCTATCGTCTTGAACGAGACTAGCTCCACTTCGTGCGAATTTGCACTAGACCCATAGCTCTTTCCAGATAATTTCCACTCACCGGCGAGCCTTGGCGCAACGTGGGCGAAAAATTGCTTCATGGTTGGAAGCGAGGCACAGATGACAATAAGCTGCGACTCCACCAGGCTGGTGCACCAAGTTAGCTAGAAGAAAATGACAGTAGGGATGGATTATTTACGTTATCAAACCTGAGCTTGAATATGTCCAGGTGAGATCCAGCGTTGTGAGGGCAAACTTCAGAGTGTACACGCGGGACGCCGACGTTATCATAGTACTAGGGAGATGTTAGCACGAGTATAAATTGTGTGAGAGCTGAGTGAATGCACCCACATTGTGCCAATGGCGAAAAACAATACGACGGCAATTTTCTGTCTAGTGGGGACTTGGAGCTTCATGATCATGGGAATAGGCAAGATAAGTAGTGTCAGGTCAGATAACACTCCCAGAGCTGCTCTAGCGATGTAAAGAGCTGGCCTGTTGATGCAAACTCCCGGTGTGGTTGGCAGCCAGTTCTTCTGGATTGGTCGACAGCCAAGAAGGATGACGAGGAGGATGGCTACATTGTAGCTGGTTATGAGCGCGAGGGCTGTACCGGTGGCCCACTTCCACCATCGCTGAGGGGATATTTGGTAATAGGACAGCCCTAGCGATGCTTTACAGAGGCCAGTTGTGAACACGTTCAAACTTGAAACGACTACCAGCATCTGTGCACGATGTCAGTCTGTATATGGTTGATTGGTGGTGTGTGAGAGGGGCGCAATCATACCTTGCCGCCGTGTACAGCCTTCATAACTGGCATTTCCCAAATATGAACCCCTGAAACTTTGACTCTATAACCATCTAATCATGGTAAGAATGAGGTTGCCGCCTTGGATAAATTTCACGAGCACCTACTAACTTGTATTGAAGATATAACCAACGAGCTCAGCCATCCTAATATGAGAAGTGTTGAGATGTGGCAGCCTGAGGCAGCTGCCTGCATTTACTTCTGGGATAGCCGAGCCCGTTAGAACTTAGAGAAATTAATAATATTAATATATATATATATTATTTTATAGGTTATAAGCCCTTGTGCTTATTGTATATATTTCTTTGGTTGAAATTTTAAATAAGGTTATAATTTTTTATAGTTTAAAGATATTATGATTATTGAAAATTGTGATTTATTATAAATAATATTTAAGAAAAGATTTAAATTATAATTTTAATTTTTTTAAATTTTAGAATTAGTAAAGTCCTAAATTTTAATATAGGCCTATAAATTTCTTTTTTAGGTATAGATTATTTATAAATTAGCTAAATTAAGATAAAAGGTAAGAGTATTTAAAAAATATTAAATAAAAATAAAAAAGGAAATAATAAATAAAATAATAAAAAGAGATTTATAATATTTAAAAAACTTATAATATTTTTAAAAATAAATCTTTTATTATAAAATAATAATTTTATAATTTTATTTATATTATAATTTAATAAGCTAAGGAATAATAATTATTAAGATTAATAATAAATTAAATTTATAATAAATATTAAGGTCTTAGGCTTTTTTAGTTATTATATAATAGATTTAATATTATTTAAAAATATTATAGAATAAAAATAATAATAATAGGCTATTTTTAATATAAAGGCTATAATATTTTTAATTAATAATATTTTAGAGGAGATTATAGAAGAAATTAGGAGAGATAGGTAAAGTCTAGAGAATACTATAGCTTATAAAATATATAAGAAGGTTAAATAAAGTATTACTAATATACTAAAAGATAGATTTTATAATCTAATAATAATATTTATTAAATTAAATTAAGAAAATTTTTTAATATTAAAGGATTATTTTAATAAGCTATATTATTATTAGAATTATATTATAATTAAATTCCTAATAATATCTAAGGAAATATTTATTATTATTATAATAAATAGAATTAAAAAATTAAATTTAATATAATATAATAATTAGTTTTATAATATATAGAAAGGAAATAAGATTATAAAAAAGGATTTAGTAGATTTTCTATTATAATAAGCTAATAATAAAAAGAAAATAGATCTTAATATAATAATAATAAATATTAATAAAAAGTTTAAGAATTAATTTATAATAAAGAATATAATTAAAGTTATTAAACCAATTAATAATAATATTTATAAGCTCTATAGATTATCTAAAAAGGATATTTAATATATAATTAATAGCTATTAAAAGGCTAATCTTAAGTTAAGACCTAAATAATATAAAAAGAAAACTAAAGAAAATAATAATAATAATAATTAATAATTAATAAATACTAATAAGGATAATATAGATATTACCTTAGTAAGATAAAACTTTATTATTCTAATATTAATATTAATAATAATATAAGAAAATTCCTTAAAGAATAAAGTATTAGAATTAATAATTATATTAATAAACTTTATTAAAATTATATTTAAAATATTTTTAGTAATATAAATAACTTTCTTAAAGAATAAAATTATTATTAATTTAGAATATTCTCTTTATTACTTTAATAATAAGAAATAGTTTACTTTTTTAGTAAATATTAATAATATAGACTTTATAATAATAAGTAATAGCAAAAATCTAAAAGTTAAAGCCTAAGGCATAACTAAAATAAAATTTAAAGATAATAATATTATAGAGCTAGAAAATATTTATTATTATCCTAATATATTAATAAATATACTTAGCCTAGGAATACTAAGAAAAAAGGATATTATTCTAAATAAATATAAAAACATTCTTATAATAAAGGCTATAAAATAAATTATTATTAATATTTACTAGTAATATAAAATTATATTTATAATATATATAAAGCCCAAAGATTTCCTAAATTTTATAATTTTACTAAAGAATATAATAGTAAAAGTTAAATATAGTCTAATATATTAGCAATTTATATATACCAATAAAAATAGAATTTTACTTATATATAAGAGAACTAGAATTAAGATTAATTTAAAGACTTTTAATAAATTTTATTATAAGAATTACTATATAATAAAAATAAATACTATAATTAATTAAATCCTATTTATAAAGCCTAAGTAATTTTTTTTATATATATTTTAGAATATAATTAATTATAAACCCAAAGGATATAGTAAATATAATAATAGCCTTTATAAAATAAATATTTATATATTTTACTATTAGATTATCTTTCTTTATTCTTAGGATAAGATACCAATAGTTCTAAAAAATTAGACTAATAAAGTAAAAAATTATAATAGTAGATATAAGATTTAAATAATAAACTATAATAATATTCTAAAATTCTATAGTCTAAAGATAAACTAAATAAAAAAGTAAGATATTATTATATAAAGATCTCCACTATATACCTTATAGTAAAACAAGAAAATTAAATATATAGGAAAAATTATTATAAAAAGTATATAAAATATATATATTAAGATAAAACTTCCAAAGTTCTTATAGCTATAATTTATAAAAATATCTATTTATATTATAAATAAATTACTTATATCTATTAATATAAAAAATAAATTATCCCTTTAGGCTATATTTAAAGTTATTAAGGTAAATTATAATCTATATATTTAATATATTTAGATATAGAGATATATTGCCTATATTAAAATTTAAAAGAAAAATATAAACTATTTAATTAATATATATAAGATAGTATTAAAAGCCTAAAAAGAAAAGTTAATTAATATAGAAGATATAAAAGATTATATTTATTAAATTTAGATTTTAGAATTAAAATAAATTTTATAAATAAGAGATATTTAATTTTATAAAATCTATAAAAATAAATCTAATAATCCAAAGATTATAAAAATTAAATATAAAGTAATACTAATTAATCTTAAAATTATAGAAAAAGGGAAAATAATTTTTATATAAGTAAATAAGGGATAGTTATTCCCTCCAAAAAAGAATTCTATTAATAATTAATAAACTAAATATACTTATATATAAAAAAAAAATAAAAATAAATAATCTACCAAAAAAGGCCTACTAAGCCCTATTTAAATCCTATTACTAATCTATATTAATAATATTAATAATAAAAATAAAAATCTAAAATAAGATTAATTTTTTAAAAAAATATTAGGAATATTCATTAATAATAATAACTTATTAAAGATTAAAGATAATAGAAAGAAATCTCTAATTAATTTTTATAATTAGCTAAGTAAATACTTATAATATATATTAAATAAACTAAATAAATCAAGCAAATTTCTATACCCCCAATTAACCAAATCTCTATCTAATCTAAATAAACCTCTAAATAAGCCTCTAAATAAATAAATATTTAACTTTAATAATTCTCTATATCTAAAATAAAATAAATTAAGTAAATCTTCTCTAATCTAATTAATTAAAATATTAAGTCCTTAAATAATTTTTCTAATAACTAATAAGTAATAAAATAATATTATTTAGAATTTATAAAATTACTAATAAATAAACTTTTCTTTTCTTAAAGTATTATAATAAATATAATATTAAGATAAAATAAATAAGAAGAATTGCCTTAGTAATAGTAAGTTCTAAAATATACTAAAACCAAATTATTAAGATATATAGCTATATATTAAATAAAAATAATTAAATCTTATAATCTATTACTATAAATAAAATAAATTACTTAAAAAAGAGCTAGTAAATATTATCCTTATTATACTAGCAATAATAAATTAACTTATAAAAAAGAAAATTAATATCCTAAAAATATAAAAGCAAGTATAAAAAAAATCTAATTATATTATTAAATAAAAGCCTACTAAAAAAAAATAATTCTAAAATTTAATTAAAAAAAAGGCATAAAATTTAATATAATCTCTAGCAAATATAAATATTCTTTAAGGATAATAAATCTACAATGCAAAATACCCTAAGAACATAAAACCTTTTAATTAAGTATAATAAATAGTAAAAGAAAACCTAGAAAAAGATAAGAAATATACCAAATTAATTATTAAGAAATTTAGTAAATAGATTACCTACCCAATAAAATTACCATAGCTACTAAAGATTAAGATTCTAGGAAACTAGAAAGAAATAGTAACTATTATACCTACCAAGAAATAGCTATAGAAAACTAAAAGCCTAGATTTTTTATTAATAGCTATATAATCTAATATTATATATATAATTTAAAAGTTATATAAAGTAAATAAAAGCCCATTAAAAATCTATAATAAAATTATAAAATATCTTTTTTAATATATTAAAGGCACTATAAACTTTATAATTTATCTTAAAGATTAATATAATATTAGGAATCTTAAGCTAAGAATATATATAAATATATCTTTTATAGATAATTTCTTAATATACTTTTTAATAGCCAAATATATTATATTTATTAATAATAAACTAATATTCTAAAAGTTAAAAAAGTAAATTATTATAGCCTTATTATTAATTAAAGCAAAATTTATAAACTTAATCCTAATAGATATATTAATAATTTAGATTAATAATATCTTAATTAATATAAATTTTCTATAAATAATATTAAATATTATAATTACTAATAATTAAAATACCTACCTAATAATTCTTAATAAAAATAATTCTATTAAAATATATTATATTAATATTAAATATAAATAAATTATTAATAAAACTAAAAAGGAATATTTTAATATTAAATAAATTAAAATAAAGAAAATAACTATAAATAATATAATAAAGCTATTATTATCTATTAAGTATAATTACTTTTTAGTATAATTATATATAAAACTAATTAAAAAGGATTAAGATTAAGTATAATAAATAAATAAATAATAAAAATAAGAAAATAAATATATAATAATTAATAATTTATCTTAAATCTTAAATTAATTTTGGCTAAGAAATAATATTAAAATATAGCAACCTAAGGCAACTACCTACATTCACTTCTAGAATAGCCAAGCCCATTAGAACTTAGAGAAACCAATAACATTAATATACATACACATCATTCCACAAGAAGCACTGGATGCGGGTAAGCATGTGGTTGAAGAAAGGGGAGGGGATATATCGCACCTAATTGAGCATCGACTTTGTGTCTTATCCGCAATTTAACGAATGTAAACTGCGCCAGGCAGAAGGTAGAGAGAGAAACGCTGAAGGCAAACAGGATGTATGCAGCGATGTTGTGCTATTGGGTCGGGTGGGCCAGGTTGACTTTGTAGCCTGGAGGGCCGGCAATTACTGTCTCCCCATCAATAAATACGAATTTGTACATGTCGCGGGCTACATGAGGATATGCGACCTCGAAGGGGGCTTTTTTTCTGTTTTGGTGTGGATGGATGAAGAGCGAGGCAAGCCCCAGCCCCTATGGGTAGAGGAAACTATAATACAAGAAACAAACGCGTAAAAAAATAAGTGCAAAAACAGCCTGGCCAGCTGGTGGCACTGAAGCTTGTATTAATGACATGCTAGCACGATGACGGGGAGCTTGGCCAAAAGGCAGCACAGACTCTCGGATCACATCCGAATCACTGGGGGCAAGCCAGCTCAGCTTCAACTGAAGATCAGGTCATAGCAATTGCCACGGCCGGCCCGCTCCGAGAAAACAACTCCCAACATATAGACACCGGAGGTTAGAGCAGCACCTCGATTGGGAACGTAGCACGAGGAGCACCCCTTTTAAACGACGCCAGCACACAGAAACACCGGCTGGCCAATGGCGGAAGCTGTCGTAAATTCCCGAGACGACCATGCGCAAGCCAAGTGAGCTATCCAAATTTAGCTCATGTCCGTCGGAGAAAATCGTCCACAAGGGGGCATTCAACGTGGGAACGATTGGCGCTACCCCACACTCCGTGCGCGCCGATCAAAGCAGCTATTCAAACATGTTTCCCATCAAAACATGACCACCTTTTACAGGCAAGTGACAAGTTGCAGGCTTTTGCATTATAGAGAGGAAGTATGATGCCGGAATGAGGGACAACTGGTTTTTGTTTCTCTACATCTTGCGACTAATCAACCATCCCAGGCGCTTCGCCATCCATTTGCCGAACCCAAAACACCGAGATAAACTTCGCTTGGCAAAAAACGCGCGCTAATAATTGCCAGCACCTAAAATTGATATTCCGTGACGCGCGCACGTTGCACCCCTGCGTGCGCAGCCAGCCTGAAACGAAGCCAAGCGCGCTGATGGCCTGGCTGGCGTGCGCCTCAACTGTGCCCTAAACAGCGGCGAAGTTGCAGAGCTGCGCTGCTGACACCATCAGCACGGCTCGGGTGTTTCCCTGCCGGTCGGTGATCATTTAACCCTATCTATCGTTTGTCGCATTGGACCAAAGCCCACGGCTTCCACGGAGGTTGGTATACCAAACGTCATCCTTTAGGTGGTGGCGCGTGAGTGCCATGTGCGTAGTTGGTCTGCCGATTCCAGAGGTCTATGCTGAAGTACTAAAGGTGCCCAACCGCTTGTTTGCATGGGCGCTTGGGTAGTTTTTAGCAGCAGCCATGCATCTGCAGCTGGGACGCAAGAATTCTGCTCAGTTCCTGATTTTATACCAAAGGTCAATATAGGTGAATTGGGATAAAATAAATAAGGAAAGATAACAATACACGAAGTAGCTAGACTTAGGTATTATGCTAATTTCTTTTGGAGTTTTAAATGAATTTTCTGCATTATTATGGGAGAAAGCCTGGACCAAGCGGAATCTTTGCGCCTCCCACTGGATGTCGCCAATAATCACAATTCCACAACCACTTCGCCAGCATTCACAGCAGCAGCTTGCGTTTTCACTGTTATTGCTGACTGCAGCGGTATTCGCGTGCAGGTGCATGCTCAATTCAATTTGAAGGTTTGATGCTTGTTTGGCCCTTGATGCGTGTTTTCAAAGGTAGCCATCCAGATTAATTAGTGGCGTTTGCGTGTTTCATTAGCATATCTGGCCCGTCCGCGCGCCACTAGAACAAAGCACACCGTGCTATCTTTTCTGGTAGAATGGTATCGAGACAAGATCAGCAAGCGCTGGTTATCTGTGGGTCTGTAATCTGGGACAAACGAAACAAGATAAATACGGACTCGTGCACAGTCACATTCACTATCCCCTCAGTAAGCAGCAAGGTTTCGACCCACTTGACCTATTTCTCACGCAAACAGCTGCTTCCCGACGGCGATACAGATAGCTAGATAAGGTGTCCGAGATTCCCCGGGTCAAGATATCGATTCAGGTATCCACATGGTTGCTAAACCCAAAATGACGACGACTCAGAGCTATTTCTTCTCGCCTTCCTCAGACGCGACCTGATCCAAGCTGCGTCTCTCTGCATCCAACACGATGCCGCCATCAAATACCGCAGCAACAGCTTCTAGACTCCGGCCGGAGGTCTCGGGGAAGAAGAGATACACGCCAGCCACTTCCAGCAAAAGCCAGCCGACATAGACTCCGTAGTATTTCCACGACAGCGCCTCCAGGCCAATTGGGTTGACAAAGGCGTTGATGAAGGTTGCGCTCTTTCCAAAGAACATCAGCACCGAGAATCCCTTGACCCGAATCGGATACGGGAGAATTTCCACAGGATACGAGTAGAGCAAGGCGTTGAAGGCAAAGTTGTAGAAAATGTAAAAGACGAAGAGCATTCCGATGACACCGCGACCAGCCGCGGTATTGCCTTGCTCGTTGAATAATCCCGCGCACAACGTCTGGCTGCTGAAAACCAGCAGCATGCCGACCGTGGAAATCAAGAATTGCGTGCGGCGCTTGAGCCGGCCCGAGACCAAAGCAGAGGCCACGGACGTGAGCCAGTTGAAGATCATCAGACACCCGTTGAGGATATTGACGTCTCGCGAGTTGGTAACCCCGACCGTCGCCAAAACACGCGCAAGATAGTAAGCCACAAGTCCGTTGCCTGACCATTGCGAGAATAATCCGAGAAGAACAAGGACCAAGACTCGGCGGCGATTCCCAGGCGTCTTCAGCAGCGTCTTCCAACCAGTGTTGTTGGCCATCTCTGCTTCGATGACGACGCGCATCTGGCGATGCTCGAGTTCCACAAAGAGAGAGTCTTCGTTCCCTTGCGCGTGATACTTGATCAGTATGTCCTTTGCCTCCTTTTCACGACCGTTGGCAATGAGGAATCGAGGCGACTCGGGCAGTGTCCAAACGCCGAGCAGCTGGATGAGGGCCGGAACACCTTGAAGATATGACGGAATGCGCCATGCCCAATTATTGTCCATGCTAAATGTTCCAAATGTTGTCCAGGCAGCAACCACTGCGCCTAAATAAAACGACGTTTGGTACAGGGACGTTGCGACGTGTCGGTCCTTAGGGTGGGCGAGCTCGCCAATGAGCACGGGACCGTATGCGTTGGCGATGACGGCACCAAACCCGATGGTAAAACGAGACATAATGAACATGGCAACTTGGTACAGAATTGTCAGCCTTTTGTGGATGGGGAGGTGTTTGGGTTGTCTCGACCACTTACTGTGCACTGAGGCGCCTTGTATGATGGCTCCGATGATCATGATGATGGCCCCAACGAAGATTCCCATGCGCCGACCCCATCTGTCGCCTATCATGCTGATGAATGGCGTGGCGCAAATGGCACCCAGTCCGAGGACCGCATTGAGAATTCCCAGAGTGCTTCCCCGTGGCGAGTCGAAGTCTGGCAACCTCAAGGTTCCTCTGTGAGTTTTGCGAAAATATGCCTTGAGAGAAAGGGTCGGTACTCACACGAATTCCAGGTAGGTACTGCCTGAAAAGCCGACGTCATGGCAGAATCGAAACCAATAGTGACAGAAGGGACAATGCAACCCGGAATCATGCACAGATATAGCTTGAGCAGATTCGAGCTCTTGTAGAAAGGAGGTGCCTCATGGGCCAACTGCTGGATCCGCCGGTCCAGCTCCTCAACCGTCACAAGATGGCTTTCAGCTCCGACTTCCGCGTTGGAGAATATTATTTCATCTTTTTCACGAATTGATGCCATGGTGGTGAGTAAATTCCGCACAGGGATCAATAAGCTGAGACGAAACGAGGGTGGATGAGACCTTGAGGACGAGAGCGAAATCCCATGGATGGATGATGCCGATATATAATGTTTTTTCTGCACTTGGTCCGAGACCTCATTATGCAATATCGGAAGAAGAACCTAGCGGTATGCCTTGTTCCCAGCGTTGCGAATTCGTGATCCAAGCTCAGATGCAAGATAGGAAGCTTTCATGGCATTGCCTTGTACCCAATAACAGTGCTGGATGGTCCAGGAATGGGCCCGGAAGACCAGGGGGTTATCTCGGATACCGGGCGATAAGGATTGTGTCCGTCCGCTCGCATATCGGGTTGGGGAAGGCTAGCGAGCGGGGACCAATAAAATGGTCAGTACGCCGCCGCGAGACCGAGAATTCGGTGGCATCGCGGCGCTCAGCCAATCATACGACGAGAAGGCCGAGTCTCTAAATCGGAGGCCGCTCTGCCGTGATGAATATTAGGCAAATACCTTGATGGAATACAAATGGGGAAAATGGTGTTAAGCTTCAAAACATTGGCGAAACCCCGTTCTAAATGGGAGAAACGAATACAAGGTTGTTGCTGAATTACCCTAGAGGTTGTGATTTGAACGAGCTGGCTTTCAGTGCGACAGTCGACTGGATACTGCCATAACACCCTAAGGGTTGGGTCAAATGGTTCCACAAATAGCAAGGCGCCAAAAACATACAAAAAAATCATAATTGAATGAAGCTGCTGCCCATACCTTCGTGATGAGACCCTTTGAGTGCGGCGAGACTGCTTCGAGGTAAGAGACAAAGTTCACAGCTGGTTGCAGGCCAATAAATCCAAAATAAAACACGAAAGAATTTATATAACAATAACCAATATCGTATCATACTTCAGCTTGTCTTATTTTTCTTTTGTAAACGCGGCACCTCAAGGGATATAATACACCATGGTAGTCGGCTCCCATGAAAAGACAAATCAGAGTTCAAGCTTTTCGCATCCTGCCCTGACTCCCGCGGGATCATCAGCTATTCATAAATGTAGCAGTATTGCCCCCCGATACTGCTAACATGATATTTAATAGCGCTCTTGCCCCCAACGTAATCACCCATATCAACAATGTCTTCCATGGTGGCGTTGGCGGAAGGGGGAATGTTGTTCATTGTAAGTGTTTTTGCAATGGCAAAAGTCCGCTCAATGGGCTTCTGGTTTTGCCAGATCCACCACAGACGGTCAATATTGGCATGGTGGAGCCAAAACATCGGCTCATTTGGCGAGTTGTAGATCTGTATTTCAGGTTAAGACCACGAGTGAAGTAACTTGATCAACGGGAAAGACTTACATCTCCAGCAGGATCACCGTTCATGGCGTAATGGCCGTACAGGTGCAAACCGTACCATCCGACTGTTTCGTTACCTCCGTCATCAAGGCGATCTATAAATGTTTCAAAGGTCTGATATAGAGGGTTGGTGAGAACATCCACAGTGAAGTTATCCGTTGCCCATGTCCTGGCTAGCGCGTCAGATATGTCGCGCTTGATACATCTTGGCTGGTACGAGAAAAGCGTTCCGACTTCGACAGTTGATAAACGAGGCCCCGTAGCAGAGATGTTTGCCATGATACCAGCGTAAGGACCGGTTTCGACGCAGCCTCCTGTGAGATGACTATTAGATGCTTATCCTGCATTGTGTATTCATAGAGAAGGGAATAACGCTAGAATCTGCTGCCATGATGAACTTGCCTCCTTGTTCGGGTTGGATGGGGATAAGTCCGTAAGTTGTGGCCTTGGTTGGTTCGTGTTCCTCATAAACTCCATTCCCGCCTTGTGAGTACTCGCTCCCGTCGAAGCTAGAAACAGATGGTTAGATGGATAAATTACAAATTCAATGAATACTGAATGTTGGTTGCGTAATTCAAAAGCTCACATACGACTTTGGCTTTCAGTGAGCCCACAGGGGATAAATGGAATAACTTACTAGGGAGAATTGAAAATATCCAAGGCAGACTTTCCATAATTCCAATAAGGATACACTCCAGTGTAACCGCATTCCTTTCGAAGTGCTTGCTCAAAGGTCCAAATATAATAGCGGTGCCAGAATATGAATGGGCCATTGAGATGTACATAGCCGGTCTGGTTGATATGAGTCGCAACAAAATCGTCATATCTTGACCGAGCCCCAGGAACGAGGGTTGATGACACGTTGGCAGGTTTAGCCATGAGACACTTGATGGCATTTGTCCAAGCCAACTTTTCGTCGTTGGACAGTGTTGAGTATTCTCGTCGGACAGCTGCGTTCTCGATGTTGCATGTTTGCGATACACCCTGTGTTTCAAGATGCTCTTTCAGAGTTCCGTTGCCAGCAACATCGCGCAAGTTCTGGAGACTTTCAGCTGCGAGTATATCCGATCCTTCGGTGGATGCGGCAACCCAAGCAGACACCAGCAGAGGGAAGAGTAAAACAAGGTAATAGTGCAAGTGCATTTTTAAGGTATTGATTGGTAAAGAATGTGAATGAGATTGGATCGTGAATGGAGTACCGCCTGGTCTTGGAGAATCTGAACATCCCTATTGTATATATAACCCTCTCCTACCTGCCAGCTGCCATGGATCGGGTTAACCGACACCAAACTCTTGAACCAAGATCCATTTTATCGGGATATCCGGAAGTCGGTGGTTTTGTATCCACCGAGGATGTATTGCAAGGCCATGGGTCATTTATGGTCCAAAGCTCATACACCCCCACACCCCCACATCCTAACACGACGCGGAAACGATTGAGCATGGGATGAGACGCTCGCTAGGAAGATATTTCGATGCCGAGAGGGTCCAAGGGCCGTATTGATTCGAGGAAAAAACAAGAAGCTGGGAAGTCGAATGAAACTCTACCTATTCATATCCAATTTGGCCACTGATGTCGTCACCTCCGTTCATCATGATGCGATTTACTGCATCGTTGTTCAGTTCAATGCACAGTTGAACAAACTTGCCGTCTAATTTTTGCCGACGCTTGAATGATGCAGGACAATTGCGTTCAACAGCTCAGTATTCTAGCGAAGAGAAAGATGTAAACGTTCTTGCAGGGCAGGAAGAATACAGTTTCATTTCCAAAGTTCCAATCTGCATCGGACTTGCTACGAAGCGCGTCTTCGGTTTCGGTCTCAGGGACTTTTGGACAGACAGTCGAAATAGCTTCGGCATGAAAAACAGGGGTTTTGCAGCAAGGTCTCTTGGACAATATAGTTTGAGGATGTTGTGGCGTTTACACTACCCGGGCACGGCCCGTTCCATGCACCACCCCGTATGTGATTTCTTTTCTACTTGTCGCTTTCCGGCAGCCGTTTCTTTCCGCTCATCACCTACTATTATGATTTGTAGGCAATATGCTCTAATTCATGGTTTGGTTCCTGTTTTTACTAGATGTAAATGGTAAGTAGATATCAATTTGTCTCTTGCTTGTCGCCGTGTTTTTCTTCGGCCTACCTAACCCCCCTCAAGGACCTACTAGCTTGCTATGATATGACAATGCTGCGGTCATTTTTTATTTTAGCCTTCCCAGTTAGTTTTTCAAGGACACGTGCTAAAAAAAAAACGATGAAGATGTTCTCCGTCTGGGTTACATCTAAGGCTGGACACGAAAACGCGCAAGTCCTAAGCTAAGACCCCTGTTGTGTGCTCTGTGGCGGGCTTTAAATTAGCGGTCCCGCAAGTAGATCCTTGAATCAAAATTTTAGCAGTTGGCCTGCGAAAGAAAAACTCTTTCTGCCGCTGAGTCATCGGCACTTGTGAGCTGTGAGAGCTGGGTGCTGTTGGATCTGGGGACTGCAATTCATGGCTGGGATGGCCTGATTGTCGCAACCCAGGAACGCATTGCCGTACCTGTTGGCGCGGCCCCTTTTCCGTCGCGATGCTTGGACAATTTGATTTGAGAAACCATGACCAAGCATTCCTCTGCGGACCCTACCCGTGGAGCACAAGACAGAAGAAGACAATTGTTGGTGGCAAACTAACCTATAGGCAATGGATCCCACCCACCCTTGGCAATGATCGAACCAATGGCTTCAATGGCAAGCCATCGAATATGAATTTATCACTAAAATACATTTGTTGAGCAAGAAAACTGGCATCAACTACTCTGGACCTGCATTGTGTTCCCTACAAAAATAGTGCCATATGCATCCCGCTGTGGTAATGTCGAATATATCCCAAGAGAAACGAAGCACGTGTTGCGATGTGGGAACTGGAATGGCCCGGGCTAGAGGTGCCGGACGCACAAACTTCTGCCGTATTTACGATACACGGCTTTACGGGGCCAAAGGTGTGGTTGAATCAATACCATTTGGGCACCATTAATCCAATTTTACACAAAATAAATGTCCTCCCGTGATGTTGGGATCCGCTATAATTTCGTTGAATGTGGTTGCGACCGATTCCTCCCAGTCAACATCAGTCTTCAAAGGCTTCCATCCGATGCCATACGACCTGTGCGGATAGGTACTGGAGCTGCACTGCTCATTAGAATTGCAAGCGCATGATTGTAAGATTGATGAAGTACATACTTGCATGCGAAGCATGTCTCTGCCATCATTTCATTGCCGTTACAAAATTTGGCGGCTGCATCTTGGAGGCTAATTGATCTTGGTACCTTGGACTGAAGGATCCCAAGGTCTGACCCGGCACTTCCAATGAGGGTTGCAAGCTCGCGCCAGCTATGGTACCCAGGTTCGGCAAAGTAGTAGCCCTGGCGACCGTGGGCGAGCGGTTCACTCTTGACGATTTTGCAGACGATTTGATGGTACAAAAGAGCGAGATCAGTAACGTCGACGTGGCCCAGGACACCTTCGCCTGTGCCAATGTGTTCCGAATAGCCAGTGTTGATGGCGTTTCGGATCATGGATATAACTTGCTGAGAGTGCGTGTTGAAAAGTCCAGTGCCACGGCCGTATACAAGAGGCGGCACCACCGTGTATGTTTTGACACCCAGCGCTTCGCCTGTACGAATGACAGCAAGATCCGTGGCCCGCAAATCGTAGTCGTAATGTTCTTGGCGCTGCACTTCATACTCATACATGTTGTCGTCCCGATCAGAGAAGGTCTTGAATTTGAACGGGGATGGCCTGAGCGGTGAAACCGAAACAGTTGTTGTGCCCGATACCTGGTCCAGGGTTTATCAGGCTTCAAAACGACACAATGCGATTGATCACCATTGGATGATGAGGATGAACTTTTAAACAATCGATCACTTACATGTAGGAAATGGGTTTCCGACCCCTTCTCCTTGGCTCTTTGGCTCAACCCTTCAATAAGTGCTGTGGCAGCGGCCGTATGGAAGCCGCTGGCAACATTTACGACAATGTCATGCTCGCTTGCCGCCTGCTTCAGTCCACTGACATCATCAAAGCCACCAACAACGATAGCTTGGATCCCATTCTCGTCGAGCAGCGATTGCTGGTGCTGTTGGCGGACAAAGGCGGTGATGGACAATGACTTTACATTGGCATCATCCGTGTTGATCAGCTGGTTCAGGACTGTTCCCCCGCTAGTACGCATCAGCAGCTTTCATGCATTTTGAATGGCGGAATATACATAAAGCCAGTTGCACCGGTCAGCAAGATCTTGGGATGGGCCATGGCAAGTTGACAGAAAAGTAGAGGAGACAAGGGTTTACGATATGACCACGATTGTATTAGCGCGGCATTTCTTTGTGCCACAAAGTCAACACGACCGGACCGCTCGCCAGTGATTGGTAAGCAACTCCAGTTTGTTAAGGAAATCGTTTTGCCTTTTGGAGAAGTTACTGTGGGGAACTTGGATGAGGCCAAGTGAAGTGCGACGCAAGCCCCGCGTTGACCGCGATACATTTGACCAACAGATTCGCTCCATTTTGCACTTTATGACCCACGTCTTTGACACGGCCAAGCTGGCAAACTTTTACCTTTGGTCAATGGAAATAAAGAAACAAAACTGACCGAACGGCTTCAAGCCTCGCTGCGTAATTGATCTCGAAGCAAGAATAGACTATCTATTTCTCATGGCCCACTATAGCCCACAGTGTGTGGTCAGGCCACAAATCATGTTTCTGGAAATTCCATTGTGGCCGCACATGCCTTTTCGCATGGGGAAATGGGGCTGTCGAGTGCAGGTAAAGGTTGCAAGTGCACCTGATCGATGTGGTTTTAGGCCTTCGCAAATAACGCACGCTTGACAAGCGGTCAATAGAGCCCATGCCTGTGTTCATGAGTATGTTTGCTCCACCCTAGCTCCCCACCGGACTTTTTCTCCCTGTTTCAATTGGTGACTTTTCGATTCATTTACACTCGTGCAAATACCGACTACAGTCTCCGGTGGCCGTGCAGAATGCAGCACAGTCCATCCCACAACTCGAAATTGGGGTCCGTCTAGAGCCGTCTCCAGCCGCGGTAGAAACCCCCCACTCACGGGGTGCGTAGGCTGTGTTGGATACATCAGATGTGGATGTCAAGGCAGAGCACCTGGAATTTCTGCGGCCCGAACCTATAGTTTATTTCGGAGAGCGAGTATGAATCGTAAAAGCGGGAGAGTCGCACTTGAACAGATGACGGAGCCCAACATCGAGTCTCCAATACTCCAACTACAACTCTCGTCCACAATTGATAAGCGGCAGGTAGCTTACCCCCCACCCCCAAATGTCTCAATGTGGATGGCCATGTGAATGAGGGGATCGGCAGGGGGGAAGCCATGGCACGGTTCCTTTGCTCTACAAGATCCGGGATGCTGCCCCGCATGTTCGGGAGGTGGTTCAGTTGGGGCAGGTGTCTTGATCTGATGGCTGTCCAAAACCGCCTCACGGCTGCGTGTCATTGCTGGTTGGGGTAATATTCTATTTTTATCTATGTATTTACTTATTGGTCTAACATCTAGCTGCTCTTGGCCCACTCCTCGAAAAGAATTTGGAGTCGAGCGCCCTCGGTATCAGCCACTTCGGAGAAATCTCTAGCGGCTCCGAAGGGGTGGTAAGGGAAGGGACTGGAGAAGGGTTAGCGGGTGTGCGGGAATCACAGGGGGATTGCGGTTAGACTAAAGCTTACCCGTACTCTGGGACCCAGGTAATGGGCTCATCACCCTTGTGAGCCTGGATGCAGGCCTTCCAGAAGTTCTCAAAGAAGGCTCGCTCCGCAGCAAAGACGGGGTTTGTGGGATCAGGGCACTGGGATGACTGGGTGGTGCCCATGCGGGCGTGGATGTGAGATACCTATAGGTCCAAGGTCAATGCGGTGCGTAATTAAGATGGTGATTTACACCTACGTGAGGGATGATGGCCTTGAGGATTTCCTTGTCCTCCTCGCCCTGGTCGAGGAGTCGCTCACAAACGACAACCCAGTGGGAGATGTCGGTAGTAATGCGAAGGCTAATGGTTGTGTTAGCGCCCGGCACTCTGTTAGTTGGAGATGATGACGTACTCGGGGACCTTCTTCAAGATGTGAGCGGAGGCATAGGGGTTGAAAAGACAGCGGAGTCTGTGGGTCTCGTGTCGCACGCGTCCCTGAAGGCCTAGCTCTGCATCAACCTTGAGAGTGCCCTCAAAGAATTCGACTGCCTCATCGAGAGTCCAGTGGTCGCTGTTATTTCAGTGTCAATGCCGCACCCAGTATTATATATTATGAGGCCGTCAGCTTCTTACGTACCTGCCAGAGTGAGAGTTGTAGTTGAAGGGCCTCAATGCCTGGGCAATCTTGAGCTGCTCGCGATAAGCATCCACCACATTGGAGGGGTTGAGCCCTGCAGGTCGGGGGCCCTCGTATCTAGGCCAAGCCGTGTGAATTCTGTTTTTTCCATGTCAATACAACGCAACTATCACTTCATGACTATGGCGCTTAACGCACAGGACACTGATCTCAAGACCGGCATCATCAGCAATCTTGCGAATAGTGGGCAGCTCTTCAACCTTGAAGCCAGCAAAGTCGATTTCAACGCCGACTGCAGCCCAGATACGTCAGTTCACTAAATCCCCCTTTAAACAAGCCAAGAAACATACAATAGCCCTTCTCTTTTAATGTAGGGAACCACTGCTTGTAGTAGTCAAAGTTGGTACCGGGATCGATGCCCCACACGGTTCGAAATCGCAGAATTTCAGGCATTTTTGGGTAGGTATTCAAAAGATAGGGCCAAGAGAAAGTGCACGGAGTCTTTACTCGATTGATTGAATTAGGAATGAGGCATCAGAAGTGCCGCTGCCGTGCTTTGCGGGCCAAGGGCTTGCTTTCTACCCCAAGATATGTTGATGGGCCCCGAGCTTAGACCGATTGCCCGAAGCTGAGCCGCAGGCGGATGGAGCGAAAATGCAGGCTTTGGACGGGCGGAGAAATCTACCAAATGCGGAAAACTTGCCAATTTCGACTGGGCTGGTACATTGGAGGACGCGCCAACGATTGACTAGCCGCGCACTAGCTGTTGGGGAAACATTTTTCTTGCACGTTGAAGATGCAATGTCTCACATGATGACCATGATGATGACAAGCAACAAGTGCCCAACCGGCGTCAAGTCCGAACGGATCCTGCTTGGCTCGCCTGACAAGAGGCATCGCTTTGAATGGATTGATTCAATTGTCATTGCGGGGTCGCGTCGGTCCTGTCCTGTCATGCAGCATCTTGGCCCGTCTTACCCCTCTCCCAGCCCCTGCATTGCTTTTGTTTTCCTGCTGCACATGAGATGATCCGTCGCTTGTGCAGCATAATAAATACTGAATAAATAAAATACGGTTTCAACTTTGGGACCAATTGTCGCAAACAAGTCCGGACTTACATGACGGCCGGCTCGGACGAGAATTGGCAGGTTGGGGCAAATCGGGCAATAAGCTCCGAGGGCCGGCCCCTCACAACATCAGCCCCAGCGATCGGCTACAAATACCAAGGAAAGCATTGGCAAATGGACGAGCGAGGGGGGCGCTAACGTGAGAAAGAGTAAGGTGAGGGCTGAACGGTTCTTGTCAGATTTTGAGGAGTGCTTCTTAAATGGTGTCTTTTCTTTTTTTTACATTGTACTGGCCAACGGTGTTGTCGGCTCGGCAGCTCGCGTCGCGAATGGGGGTGGTGATGGCCAAGAGTGGCTGCTGATTGATTACGCACCACCACCACCACTCTCGGGACACCACTTTTGATAGATGGGTGTTACCCCGCGGCGTAACCTGATACGAATGCCACTTTTGGCTTGTTTGAAGACGGATAGATGGGCCAGAAAGAAAAGGCCAAGCGAACTGCAGTTCCCACAACGGCTGTCTGCATTCGAGTGATTGCTGGGGGTAGTGTCGCGGCCCGGCCCAGCACATGACATGACAGGCGCATTGCAGTATCTTATTAAACTACCTGCTAGTTCGGGCACGTATGTTCCCCGTTTCACGCAGGAAACCCGAAGGTAACTCAGCAATCGCGGCAGCCAAGGAAGCGTCGGGATATTCAAGTGGCACGGCGCTATTATAGTACGCGGGGTAAATGGACGTTTACCCGTCTTGGTGTTGCAATGCCTCTGTCCGAATCTGACCTTCCCCCCCAATACATGCGCTTTGGGAAACAAGGCTTCCGGGGCCAGACGAATAAGCGCTGGTCCCGTTTCCAGGGATGGGCCTCGACTCTCCTTTTCTCGGAGTAGCTAGTTGATCACAGCGGGTGGGTGCCCCTCCCCCAAAGCCGGCGCTCCATCTCGGCAAGTCCACGACCGCTTTTCCCACTCCCGGGTCCGTCCAATCTCGCGTCTCAACCAGCTTCGTCCCCGCAAACAAGACAGGACAAGACAGGACAAGACAAGGCAAAGCCCTGGACCGCCACCCCCGCAGCAACGTCGACACACCCCCGCCTTTGCCGTCGCTGATCTAATTTGGCAAGAGTCCGCCGACACGCTTCGCTCGCCCACAGGCATTCTCGCCGGCATCCCTCATGCACCACCAAGCTTCCCCGCAGCCAGTCAACTGCGGCGCGAGGCCGAGCCATGTCCGAATGTCGAAACCAGCACATAAAACGTCGCCGAAATGATACCCAAAAAAAAAAAAAAACTCTTGTTGTCGTGTCAATTCTCCTTTCCATTTTCTGACTCTCCAGTAATTTTCACATCCTTGCAACATTGATCCACAATGGCGTCCGAGACGATGAAGGCCGTCAACTACGCTGCACCTTTCCAGGTCAAGGTGCAGGAGATTCCCAAGCCCAAGATTGAGCACCCCGACGATGTCATCGTCAAGGTTACTACTGTGAGTTAATCTTGCATGAGCGAAAAAAAAAAGCTAGATTGCACACAAGGCTAACCCGTCCTTGCAGGCTGCCATTTGCGGCTCTGATCTTCAGTAAGCGCACTTACATGGGTTCGTTGTTGGAAATGGACCGAGACTCACCGATAATGTAGCATGTACGAGGGCCGAACGGCCGCTGAGCCCGGCATCACTTTTGGTAGACACTAACTCCCAAGAAAATGATCTCCTGTGCTAATGCGTGCTAGGCCATGAGAACATGGGTATTGTTGAGGAGCTGGGTGAGGGTGTTACTCTTCTGAAGAAGGGCGACCGTGTCGTCATGCCTTTCAACGTCGCCGACGGCCGCTGCCGAAACTGCGAGGAGGGAAAGACTGCCTTCTGCACTGGTGTTAACCCTGGCTTCGCCGGTGGTGCTTACGGTATGTCTTTTTTTTTAATGTTGCGTGGACGAAACAATTCTAACGTCTCAAGGTTACGTCGCCATGGGTCCTTACCGCGGAGGCCAGGCTCAGTACATCCGAATTCCTTACGCCGACTTCAACGCCCTCAAGCTCCCTCCCGGCAAGGAGTTTGAGTCTGACTTTATTCTTCTCGCTGGTCAGTGTAACGCTGCATACCAAACGCCGTGCTTGAATTGACCGTCGTGTAGATATTTTCCCCACCGGCTGGCACGGTGTGGAAATCTCCGGCTTCCAGTCCGGCGAGAGCGTCGCCGTCTTTGGTGCTGGCCCTGTCGGCCTGATGGCTGCTTACTCGGCCCAGATCCGCGGAGCCTCCCGTGTTTACGTCGTTGACCGTGTGCCCGAGCGTCTTCAGGCCGCTGAGAAGATTGGCTGCACCCCCATTGACTTTACCAAGGGTGATGCCGTCGACCTGATTATCGAGGCCAACGGCGGCGAGGTCGACCGCTCAGTTGATGCTGTCGGATACCAGGCTGTTGACAAGGCTGGCTCCAGCGAAGTGCCCAACATTGTTCTCGAGAACATGATCCGCGTCACTCGTGCTTGCGGTGGCCTCGGAATTCCAGGCCTTTACGTGCCCAGGTTAGTGGTTCTGTCGTTGCAACGGTTCTCATTGCTAACCATGTCACAGCGACCCCGGTGCTCCCGACTCTGCTGCTGCCAAGGGCATGATCAGTCTGAGCTTCGGAAAGCTCTTTGAGAAGGTGAGCAAATCTTTTCGCATTTTTTTATGAACCCATCTAACTTGAAACAGGGTCTGTCTCTTAGCACTGGCCAGTGCAACGTCAAGGCCTACAACCGATACCTGCGCGACCTCATCATTTCTGGCAAGGCCAAACCTAGCTTCGTTGTCTCCCACGAGATTAACATTGAGGATGCTGAGGTTGCCTATGACAAGTTTGACAAGCGAATTGACGGTTATACCAAGGTGCTTATCCACCCCAACGGTGGTTTTTAGTTTGCGACATGTTCTAGCGACGATTACGAAGTGTTGACGGCGGTGCTTGGGGGCGTTGCCACGGGTGACGCGTGTACATATAACGGCGTTGAGAAGCTGAGTCGGGGCGAGGCGAGGCGGCGGGGAGTCAAATGAAAATTGCAAATCTTGAGTGTTCCAAGATGAATTCAAATTGAATATTATTCATTATACATGCCAGAAAATGAGAGCAAACGTTGTGACAAGACACTGGGAGGCCACGACAGACAGTTCCAATCGGTCCAAGGGAACAGCTCAGAACTGATACGACCCCATCCTCCTCAGGCTAATCTTGAGCTGGAACATGCGATCAATCTCGTCAAATCGCCGACCCTTGAGCTCCGGGACGTAGAACCAGCTCCAAACCAAAGCAATCAAGGAAAGCCCGCCGAAGACAAATCCAACCTTGCCCTTCAAGTTTCCTTCATCCGGGTTGACCATGTAGGGGATGGCAAAGTTCATGATGATGCCCATGACCGCCTGCGTGGCCGTGGCCAGCGCCATCGTCTTGGCCTTGAGGGCGGTGCTGCTGGCCTCGCCCAGAATGGCAAAGGCCATGGCGCCGACCGTGGCAAAGTAGACAAAGGCGTAGATGACGGTGCATGCGGACTGCACCCACTTTGCCGCATTGGCGGGGACCACATCCATGATTCCGATAAGCATAAGCAGCACCGTCAGGGATACCATGCCAGTGAGGAAGATCTTGCGGCGACCAAACGAGTTCACGACAAACCAACTGCAAATGTTTCCTGCCACGCCGCACGCAGTAACGCCCACGCCCAGATCAAAGCTGCGCGATTCCGCGAGGCCGGCCAGCTGGAAGAAGTAGGTCGAGTAGCCGAGGGCAAAGATGATGCCGACAAAGTGCTGGCATACAAAGACGCCCATGCTAATCATGGTGCGAGTCCGGTCAACGCCCTTGAAGCACTGCGCCCAGGACGCCTCCTCTGCTCTGCCGGAATCCTCTTCGGCAATGGTTTCCTCGAGACCGGCGAGTTTCGCATCCACGTTGATGTTTGGTCCATACAGCTTGATGAGGGAATCCTTGGCCGCATCCCGCTTCCCCTTGCGGGCGAGGTACCACGGTGTCTCGGGGACAAATGGCAATCCTACCAGAAGAAAGGCGACGAAGAAGAATTGGGTTGCAAATGGCCCCCGATACGCCCAGTTGTCGGTGCGCTCACCAAAGCCCTTGACGACGCCGTTGGAAACAAGCTGGCCAATTGCGATCCCCAGGTTGACACCAGTTGTGGACATGCCACGGAGGACGACTGGTGCAATCTCGGATGTAGCCAGCGGTCCAATGGTCAGATAAAAGCCCAGTCCGAGACCGAGAATGAGCTTTGAAACAACAAAAGCCGCGTTGGAAGTCGAAAACAATTCGCCAAAAATGCCGCCGCTGGTGATGATGAGGCCGATGAGGAGCGAGTTCTTTCGTCCAATGTAGTCGCATACCCAGGAGCAGAAGAAGCCGCCAAAGAACTGGCCCACTGCGCTGACGGTGTTGAAGGCGGTTTGCCAGTCCGCCGGGAGAATCGCAGTGCCGTCTTGAACATAACTGCATGGAATTGAGTCAGCACGCGCATACCGTTCATCTCAGGCCACTGCGTACCCAAAGTCACGACGGAATGCTTCGACAGAAATCATGGCTCCGTTGATTTGCGCATCAAACCCCCTAGATTCGGTAACCGTTAGCTGATGGTTTCGGATGCCAGCAAATCTTGCGCGCTTACCAGCCAACACCAGCCATTGCCCAGTAAAAGGACCACCATGCCAATGCTGGGTGGTCAGTAAAGACTTTCTTGATGGTGAGCGTGTGTTCCTCGCTGCGGTCTGTATGAACCCTCTCCTCCTTGGGGTCGGCGAATTCGAGGCCGGATACCCGCGGCTCGGTTATGTGCTCATCCTTGACTCTCGCAACTTCATTGTGAGACGCCATGTCGGGAATAAGTGCAAGGCGTAATCAGAAGAAGAAAAAACTCTTTAATATTTTGCCTGTTAAGAAACTGGTGAATCCTTACAAGAGTCATTCTTTAACCGCCCGGGAAGTCATGATATATATCTCTTTCCGCCGGGGCCTCGTCACCGCATCCCGTTCCGCATCGCTCCCTGGACACTCGGTCGTAGCGAGGGCGCGTCCAAGCCAACCCAGCTGGCTAACGCGCATCCTGGCGAATTCAAAAGTCACACGACAACGAACCGCGTGTGAAGCCGGCGCGCTGTGGTCTGGAGAATGTGGGGAGCCGAGCAAGCTGGGGTTAGTTTGCGGGGAACAGCTCTGCCATCTCCACGAGCGAGACTCCCCGACTGGCCCAGCCCAAGCCAGTGGTGTCACTTTGGGGCCCACCCGCTTCGTATCCCAGTCGCCGAGGCCGCCATTAAAGAGCGAGACTCCCCGGTTGTCGTCGGCCAGGCCATCGCGACCTCTCTGCAACTGTCCGCTTCTGGCTGACTTCTTTCCCAGCGAGACGGGCCGCCAAGCAAACTGCTCGTCGTCGTTGCTGCTCAGGGTGATCCTTGCAGCAGTAGCATCATGCCGCGCCGAGGTGCGAGCACCAATGCCGTCGCATCGCCCCCCGACGAGGCCCAGTCGCCGGACCCGATTGAGCCTGATCGACGTCCGGGGAAGCGACCGTCGGCGCGTGGCACTGCGTTTTATCCCAGGAAACGGGCCAACACAGCCTGTCAAGTGTGTCGCGCGAGAAAGACAAAGTGCGACAACCGAAAGCCATCGTGCTCATATTGCCTCAGCGTAGGTGCGGCGTGTATTCAATCGCCGGTCGATCTCTCATCCTTTGATCCCGCCAGTCTCAAGATTCTGGAAAGGCTGGACGACCTGGAACAGCTGCTAAAGGCGGCGCCGCAAAGAAACGAGCCAGCTGAAAACGCATCGCTGTCGTCGTCATCAGCAGACACCTTTCAGCCCCATCCAGGCCCGGGTCCCGCCGTTGCGTGTGCCGAGCCGGGTCCTCCCGAAATAGAAGACATTCAGCTGCGGAGCATCCTGCCCGAGAAGACTGACAGCCTCCTGCAGTGGTCCATTTTCCCGCCATCGTCAGACAAGCAGTCGGATGCATGCAGTCCTCCTGGACCCTTGAACACAAGCAGCCCCAAAAGCCATGCTCTCGGGGCTCTGCTCGACGTTGGCCCACACGCCATCAACTCACTGCTAGACAACTTCTTTATCCACGTGCACTGTAAAAACCCGATATTCGAGGAGACTTCCATCAGGCACCTAGTTACCAGCACCATACTGGAAGGCATTGATTGGTCACCCAATTCCTGTCTCTCGCTGCTGATATGCGCCCTCGGCAGCATCGCCACCCCTCTGGGGCCCAGCCCGGAGACAAAGCCAGATTCAACAGTCTACATGGACTCCCAGAGCTACTTCCAGGCGGCCCAGCGGAGAATCGGCCTGCTGCTGTGCTCGTCTGACATTGTTGGCGCGCAGTGCTTGTTCCTCTCTGGCGTGTACATGATGTGCACGCATCAGCCCTTTTTGGCCTGGCGCTTCTTCTCCCAGGCACTAAGCGCATGTCAAAACCTGCCGTTCCTCAGGAGGGCCCACCGCGTGGCCATGCCGGTGGCAGATCTATCAACGGACATGGGCGCCGCAGATGACGAAACGCAGCAACAGGCAGTCTACTGGTCCGCGTGGAAGTCGGAGAGAGAACTGAGACAGGAGCTCTCTCTCCCAGACTTTAACATGCCACATTCCACCAGCGTCCTGTACCCGCCCTTCTTCCCCACTCCGCCGCAGTCGCTGGAGTCGGTGAAAACAACCGGCTCCGAGCGACAGCGGACCTCGTGGCTGTTTTACTTGGCCGAGATATCGCTACGGAGGCTTTCCAGCAGAATATGCAATGAGATACTACAGCTGCACCGGAACTCGGGCTCAAATATGGCCTTCTTGAATGAGTTGACGCTGTTGATCCCAGAGTACGAAGTTCAAGCCCGACAATGGGCCGATAGTCTCCCACCCGAGCTGTCGCTCCAAAGACCTCGTGAAGAAGACAATGTCTGCATTTTTGTGCTCCGGGGCCACTTTCTCTCCTTCTTTGAAGCCATTCACTGGCCACTCATAATGGCACACCTGGAAAATCTCAGTTCAGGCAACCAGACCCCGGGTCCGCAAAGAGAGCTTGCGGAAAAGTCGCTGCATATCCACGTCAACAGGGTCTCTGTGGATGAACCGGGGTTCCTACACAGACACCATGGAACATGGCTGATGGTCCGGGGGTGCACCCGAAGTGCCATCTTGCTGCTCGGGGCGGCTCTGTTGGGGTGCAAGATGCCGGTACGTTGGCAAGACGCCATCCAACAAATTATCAATCTGCTAGGCGCGTGGGAGGATGAGGTCCCAGATATACCCGCACGAAAATCATTTCTAAGTCAGACCCTCGCCAGCTTTGATAGCTAGTCAAGATCCGACTTGGAAGGTCGCGGGACGAACTCCCATCACATGTCTTTACGATTGAACGAAATTTGTTCTTGGAGTTGACAAAATTGTACACTATCTAATTGAGCGATCATGCGTGTTTTGAGCCATGGGTACCAGAATTCCTGCATCGTCCATTTTGCACTTCCATACGAACCCAGCTTGCTCCTCTCGCACACCTTCATGTGACAATCATCATGTGTGATTATTTGTTTATTTGGGAATTCTCCTCCAGTATGGCGTTTCTCCCTTTCGGTCTTGCTACGGTGTCTCTTCTTTTGGCTAAATGGACGTTAATTGTCTCAAAAGCCTGCGCGTCATATTCTCACGAGCTTTTACAGTTACAATCGGGAGTTAGTCAAATGAGCCCACCATCTGACGATCAGCCAGCCACCAATGGCAACGGGGCGACAAATGCCTCGCCCGACAAATATCTTGGTTTGAATTCTCTTGGCTCATCTCGCTTGACCAATCTGAAGCATAGTGGTGGCCCCGCAAAATTAGCTCGTGGGTTCTCGGCAAAGCATGTCGGGGAATGTCGCCCCAAGTTCTCAGTGCTTGTAGCAATGCAGCTAAGGTGACGTTCTCGGGCGTTAAGTCGCTATTAAATGGCTGCGTTCCTTTTTTTTTTTTTTTTTTGTTGCGCCCATGCTATTGGCACCAATATTTTCTACCTTTTCGACTGACCCTGACTTACACAACAGACCACACCTTGAGATCCCAAATTCGAAATCTTGTTCTCACGCACTCAGCCGCCATTTCATCGTAATACATTAATTATCTAGACTTCATTTTCGTTCCTCCAGTACATGACATCCGACCTGATGCTTTTGCCCGATATGGGCCTGTCGCCATTGCCGTCGTCCGATTCCTGAACCCCAAACCCAACAATCGCGCTAATGACCACAACGATGCGTCTCATAAACAATTCATACCATATCTATTGCAAAATCATTTCGAGTTCTTTCCCTTTCGTCGCCGAAGGATATTCGTTTCTTTACTCAAGTCCTGAATATGCATTCATTCTTTTAAAGTCGTGCTTTACCGCTCAAAAGAGCCACCACCGACGCAGTGGAGTTCTCTAGTGGAGCTTGATCGGCTGCCGGTCTCTACATCCAACCTCTCATCCGCGGGGGCGCTCGCCACGGTGGTGTGGACAGTCTTGACAATTCCAGTTTCGATATCCGAGGGCGAGATTCCATCACGAATATCGAACTCAAGATCGCTGTCGCGGTCTCCGGCCTCAATCTGTGTTCTGTTGCCCGATCGGAAAACGGCCTGCTGAGCCTTTGACATGTGCTGGGAGTACCTGGACTTTGCAGCAGTGGGCTTTGAGTGGGACTTTTGTCCCGAAGACTGCCTGTAGTAAACGTCTTCGCTTCCCCCTCCGCTCGTTGACCGGACAATTTTGGTGATGAGTTCAGCCATTTTCATTTCGATTTGGAGTTTGAGGAGATAACAGACGGGGTGGAAGGATAGGTAGCTAAGGCCAGTGTCAGTAAAAGCCAAGTCATGAGATTGACCGTGAAAATGTTCCAGTGCAACATCAAGCCACCCAGAAGAGGCAAACTTACACCAGAGTACTTTTCAGTGACATCAGTCCGACCAAGACAACCTACAATACGTCAGTGGATATGAAATGCAAGACAACTGTGTAACATACATCCAATGACATGGAAATAAAGATCAAGAACAAGTTCATGCGATACAGCGGAATGTACTTTGTCAGACCGTTGTTGATAAGCCGCGACCGGACAAGGTAAATGAAGTAGGCGTTCAATACCCCGTCGACGATAGCAAAAATGACCTTTTCACAGCGGTCCCAAATATTGTTCAAGTGAATCCACGTTTGGTTGATCTGCAGTCTGGCGGGCATCCAGATGATAAAAACACTAATGTTGATGGCCAGGATGATGAAAAACACCAACCACTTGAGCCTTGTTGCTCGGCCAGGAACCACCATCAATAGACCCAGCCGGTTGAGAATAATTTGGAGCAAGAGTTGAACTTGAAAAGCCCACCAAAGCGCTTAATACTTTCGTTAGAGAATCGTCAAAGTTGCGGGAGACGGATCGACGCACCGACGTTGAAATAAAAAGCAAAGCTATTTATATGTGCATCTAGCTCCAGCCTTGACAGCAAGCGGATTAAAAAAAAAGCTAGTTTAAGGCCTACATACCCTTTAGGCCGTATGAGTTATTAATATTAAAATCTTTTATTATAAAAACCTCTTTGAGGTAAACTTAAAATGCCTAATAGGTATCTCCGAAACCTTATATAGACCTAAATAAAAGAGCCTTCCTTCCCCTTCTTGTCTACTTAGTCTTGTTTAATTTACCTTGCCTACCCCAAAAAGGAAGAAAAAAACTACCCTTGTATGATATGCCTTTGTAGATCATTTATTGTGTGCTGTACTTGGTTAATAGTAACCTAGATCTTGATCTTACTAATAAGTATATTTATGGGGTATAAAATACCTAAAATACTGTGATGGTTAAACCTGAACCTGCAAGGTAAACCGAGGGGTTTATGTTGTGGGTTGGATTAGGTGGGCTAAATCTAAGTAATAGGGGAAGTTATTATTTATAGGTAATAGATTAATTAATTAGGTATATTAATTAAAGGTAACTAAGTTATATTAAAAGTTAGGTTATGTTTTAGGTAGTAGTAATTTCTAGGATTTAAATACTTTATTTTTTAGAATAAGATTAAGATAAGAAAATAAGGGCTTTTAGTTAGGATAATTATAGTAATTATTATAATTATAATAGTATTAATTATTTTAGGCTATAGTTAATAGCTTTAGGTTAAGATTTTATTGGGCCTTTTTTTTATTAATTAGTAGCTAGGTAGTTTATAGGATAATTAATTAAGTAGAGGTTTAGGTTATAATATAATATTTTCTTTTTAAGGGTTTTATTTTTAAGATTAAAATAATTATTAATTTTTATATATTTATGGATATATAGTTTATTTTTTTTTTTTTTTTAGCTTTCTTTATTAATTATAATATTTAGTATTATTTTTCTTTGCTATATTAGGTTAATAAAAAATATTATTAATTTAAGTAATTTAGTAATATTATATTTATATTATTTCTTTAAAAATTTAAAATATATTATATATTTAAAATAATTATTTTATTATAATAAATATATAAATATTAATTATCCTTATAAGCCTATTTATATTTTAATTATTATTTATATATAGCTTTTTTATATTATATTTAGTATTTTTTTATAGGCTAATTAGAGTTTTTTAGTAGGTTATTTAAATATAGAATTTAATTAATTAAATAAGGCTAAAAAAAAGGCTAAAAAAGAGTTATTAGCTATCTAAGTAAAAATAAGTAAATTAGTTAAGTATTTAACTTATTTTAGAAAGTAGAAATAATTATTAAGAATAAGGGGTTTAATAATAATTAATTATATTTTGGATAAGCTAAATATTAAAAAATAGAAGATATTATATTTAGCTATTAGTATTAATCTAAATATTATATTTATTACTTTAGTTAATATTTTTTTTAGAAGAATTTTTCTAATTTCTTTAAGTAATATATAAGGTTTTTAGGTAATTTCTAGATTTCTTTTTCTTATTTTTTTTATTTTATATAGTAATAGACTTAGCTATTAATTAATCTTTTTTCTAGGATTTTTTTAATAATATACTCCTTTTATAGCTTAATAGTTAATTAAATATTTAATTCTATACTTATTATAATAGTATTAATAATAGATTTTAGTAAGAAAATATAAAAGATTAAATAAATTTTAATATCTTTAGATAAATTAAGTTTATAATTATTTTCTAAGATTTTCTTTTTAATAGAAAATAATCTAATATATTTAAGATTAAGTTTTTTACTTTATTATTTTATAGTAATATTTTTTATTATTAATAAAATTATATTTCTCTTCTAAAAGGATAATTTTTTTATTTTTTTTTGGTTATAATACTTTTTTATTTATATATAAATAAACTTAAATTCTATCTTTATTTTAGTATATAATTATTTTATTTAATTAAATTAGAGTATTATCTTTATAGTTAGTAATTTCTTTAGTTAAGCTTAAAATATATTAGAATTAAAACTAAAGTTAGTAATTATAGAAATAGTCTTAATACTTTCTTAGTATAAAATATTAAGGATAAATTATATAATAAAAAGCCTTTTTATTTAGTTTATTTATTTATAATTAACATAATATTATAGATAATATTTAATTTCCTAGTTTTATTTCTTAATTTATTTATCTATTTAGGTATAAAAGACTATATTAAGCTTATATCTTAATTCTATAAAAGCTATTAATTTTATTTAGAACTTTAATATAAATAATTATTTTTAGTTAGAGATAATCTTTATTAATATACTATATATAGTAATTATATATCTAAAAAAGAGGTATATAAATTACTTTTTATTTATAGCCTTCTTATAAGAAATATAATAAATAAACTTTATAAATTAATTAATAATAATAAAAATAGAATTATAATACTTACTAGTAGTAAGATTTATAGAAAGTAAAAGATTAGTAATAAAGTCTATTATAATAGACTCCCAAGGTTATAATACTATAGAAATAAATTATAGCTTTTTATATAGTTTATACTATAGAGCTTTAGTTTATTTATAGAATAAATATTACTTTATAATAGCTTTTATCTTTTTTTTTATATAACTAAAGGAAAAGATTTATTTAATTTATTAAAGGGTTTTATTAATTTCCTTATATCCATAGAGTAGATATTTATAGATCTTTTATAATAAATTATTTTATTATTTCTTAGAAACTTATAATTATTTAGTATATTTATTTTTTAATAATGTCTTATTATATTTCTTAATTTTCTAGAATATTAGATTATCTTAATTTATAGAAAACTTAAAATAAATACTAGCTTTTATTTATAGTTTACTTTAAATAATAATAATAATCTTCTTTATTTTAATTATTATATTACTAATAAATACTTACTTAAGATTACTATTAAGCATATACTAAAGTAACTTTTTTATAGTAATTATCTTTTTAATATAATAGTTAGTATACTAATTAATTGTATTAGTATAGGTGTTTTTAGTATCTTTAATATAAATAATATAGTAATTAAATTTAAAGAGATATTTGGTATAGTATAATTAGTATTTACTAAGCTTTTATATAATAGTAAAATAAATAATATTCTTATAATTTATAAATATTATAATTTTATATTAATTTCTAAGGAGATATTATTAGAATTTCTTAAATATCTTAATAATAATAAGAAATTCTTTATTATAAATAGGGTAATTAAATTTTATTTTTTATAGCTTATATAAATAGAATATAATTAAGTATAATCTCTTTTTATTATTCCTTTACCTAATCTAGGATCTAATTATAAAATTAAAGAAATTTATTTTTAGTTTAATAGGCTAATTAGGATTAAATATTATAAATATAGGATTTATAATAATTATATTTCTTAATTAATTAAATACTTTTTATACTTTTAATTCCTAAATAAAAGATATTTCTTTTTTAGTAAAGGTAATAAATAGTTTTGTAATTTATTTAAAATTCTTAATAAACTTTTAATAATAATTAGCAAATCTAAGAAAAGATTATACTTTTATAAGGTTTTAGGGCTATAATTAGTTTTTGATTATAATAATTTTCTTTGGGTCTATATAAATCTTATTATATAAGATAATATATTCTAGAAATTCTATTTTTATAGTATAAAATATATTCTTCTTAGATTTAATTAATAGATTAATATTTTAAAATACTTTTAAAATTTAGTAGATATATTATTTATATTTCTTTTTATTTTTTAAAAAAATAAATATATTATCTAGATAATAAATAATAAAAATATCTAAGTATTTATATAATATATTATTAATTATCCTTTAGAAGAATATAGGTATATTAATAAGTCTAAAAAATATAATTAAATACTTAAATAGCTTAAATTTAATTCTAAAGATAATTTTCTATTTATCTTTTTCTTTAATCCTAATTAGATTATAGGCTTTCTTTAGATTAAATATAATAAATACCTTTATTTTATATAGCTTATTTTTTATTTTTTTAATAAGGGGCAAGAGTATATAATCTTTAATAGTAATATTATTAAGCTATTAATAGTCTATATAAAGGCAAAGTTTTTTGTTCTTCTTTAGAATAAATATTATTAGGTAATTAACTTTGGAATTTAAGATTTATATATATTTTTTTTATAGTATATTTTTAATATACTCTTTTAAGATATTAAGTTTTACTTAATTAAAATTATAAATTAAAAAAAAATAAATATTTATTTTTTTCTTTAATATAATTTTATAATCCTATTAGCTAGGTTTTAGTAATTTTATTATAAGTTCTTTTATAAATAATTATTTATAAATATAGTACTTATAAGGTATATTCTTTAGTTAATTATTAGTAAGATCCTTTTTTATTTTCTTAAGATTTTAATTAAGTTTTTGGAACTATATATAAAAATAAGTAATTATTTTTTATTATTATCTTTTCTAATTAATATAATATTTATATTATATTCCTTTTAATAGTAAAGTATTTATTATATTATTATTTAATATTTTTATTGGGTTAAGGCTAAAGATTAAAGATCTTAAATTATTATTTATATTATTAACTATATTATACTTAGGGAGTATTTATACTTAGCTAGTATACTAATTAATATATAGATTATAATAATATAACTATAGATATCCTAGAACTAAATTATATATTTTAGTATTAATAATATTAAAGGAGATATCTTAATTTTTTTTATTAATAAAGACTTTAAGGTAATTAATTTCTTAGGTAATAATTCTATTATTATAATAAAAGGTAATTTCTTTTAGATTAAAGATAATATAGGGATTTACTTTCTTTTTTTATAATAGCTAAAATTAATTTATAATTTATAAATAAATATAATTTATCTTAGCTTTACTATTAATTATTATAATATATTACTTTCCTTTAATATATACTTTTAATTTAAGCTATTATAGCTTTTTATTATTTATAATATAAAAAGACTTTATAGAAAGTTCTTTTAGTAATTCCAAAGATAATTATACTTATTACTTTAGTATAAAGGATATTATTAGTTTTTTAAATTATTATCTTTTTAGTAAATATTATATTATTTTTTAATCTTTTTATAATAATAAATTAAATAATCCTTATAGTAATAATAATAAAGGCTATTATATTACTTATAATAGTCTTTTAGTAATTTCCTAGGCTAGCTTTTAATAATAATAATATTTCTTTCCTATTTAATTACTTAATAATATAAATAATAATTATAATAAAAGATATTATAAATTAGGATATTATCTTATAATAGAAAATAATTATTAATTATTTTATTTAGTTTATAATAAGGATAATAATAAAAGAAATAATAAATCTATAGGATATTTTAGTAATAATAATAATTTTAATAAAAGTAAAAGTAATTACTAGGTACTATTAGGTCTTATATAAGGTCTTTACTATATTTAACTTTTCTATTCTTAAATATTAATATTTTTATTTTTCTAGAAATATAAATTCTTTCCTTTAATCTTCTTAGATAAGCTAACTTATATATAGCTATTAATAGGGTTTTAGGAGACTTAGGTAAATCTACTATTATAATTATTTATAGCTACTTAGTAAAAATAAATTAAAAATAAATATAGATTTTCTTATTAAGCCCAAGCAAATAGTATTTTCTTTAATTAAGTAATTTCCTAGTCTAATTATAAGATTAAATAATTATTATATAAATTCCTATTTTAGTAGTTTACTTTCTTTTATTTAGTAACTTCTTGGTTTAGCTATAGAATTAGATTATTACTATAAGAGTCCTTTTTTTAATAGGTTAATCTTTTCTCTTGGGTATAAAGCTCTATATTATAATATTATTTATAATATAAATAATAATCTAGGATTTCTTATTTTATAATTATATAAAATTTAATTATTAGCTACCTTTAGATATTAGCTTAAATCTTTAATTTATATTTAGCTATTAATATTAAAAAAATAAATATTCTTTTTTATTATAATTCTAATAGATTATTCTAGAGAAATTTTATTATTAGATATTTCCTAATTTTATAGGTCCTAAGATAGTTTTATAAGATATAGAGGGTATTTATCTTTAATTTAAAAAAATATAGGATTATAATTATTGGTTTTTATTTTTAGTATTAGAATTTAATCTCTTTTACTAGAAAAACTATTAATTATTAATTTTAATAGTTATTCTAATATATTTTACTAAGGTACTTAGTTAATTATTCTTATAAAAATTTTTTTAGATAATTTTCTTTAGTTTATTAAAGAATAAAAATATAAATATATTTTATTTCTAAAAAAACTTAATAATTAGTTAAGTAAATAAGATATTATAATTAAATATAGAGCTTATTTATTAAAGAACTTTAATTTATTATTTTATCTTAACTTTCTTATTAATAGTATTAAAAGCTTATTTAATCTTAGTTTTAAATTATAAGTAATTACTATAAATAGCTATAATATATTCTTTATATTTAATTATTTTATTATTTTAATTATTTATTATTAATTTAAATTAAGTCTTAGTATTTCCAAAGAAATACCCTATAATATACTTTACCTTAGATTCCTTTATACTAAATAGTAAGGGAAAGTTAAGAAAGTAATTCTTTATCTTAATAAGAAAGATTAATAATTTATAAAAATTTTTATTAAATTTATTAGATAATAAAGACCTAAGAATCTTTCTTAGGTCCTTAGTATAAGGAAAAAGGGTACTAGGATTTATCTATAATTATAAAGGATCCTTTGGTAAAGGGTTTTTTATAGAAGTCTTTCTTTTTTAGCTCTAGGGCTATAAAAAGTCCTATTAGGCCTTAGGTATATTAAGAAATTTTTAAAGTATTTCCTATATTTAGATAAGGTATTTATTATTTTTTCTAATATATTAATAATTTTCTTTATTATAATACTAGAAATTAATAATAAGCTATTATATAATCTTCTAAAATTAAAGGTTCTTTTTTTAAATTATCTTTAGTTACTTATTTTTATTTTTATTAAAAAACTTAATTTTTTTTATATTTTTATTATTTATAAAAATTTTAAAAGTAATAGCTTTCTTTTTTTTAATATTAAAAATACTTTTAGAGATTAATTAAGATATTATTATAATAAATATTATTTAAAATTAATATAAATAATCCTTTAAATAAAAACTTTTAATATATAATAATTAAACCTAAATCTATAAAATAAACTAAGGGATTTATATTATAGATTAAATTAAGTAAATTAAATTTAGATAATAAGAAAAATTATTATTTATAAATAATAAATTAATTAATTAAATATATTAATTAAAGATAATTAAATTATATTAAAAACTAAATTATATCCTAAATAATAATAATCCCTAGGATTTAAATACTTTATTTCTTAAAGTAAAATTAGGGTAAGAAAATAAGAACTTTTAGCTAAGGTAATTATAATAATTACTATAATTATAATAATATTAATTACTCCGGGCTATAGCTAGCAGCCCCGGGCCAAGGTTCTGCCAGGCCTCTTTTCTATTAGTTAGCAGCCGGGTGGTCTATAGGGTAACTGGTCAAGTGGAGGTTTAGGTTATAATAAATACTATCCAGCCAAATATCTATATATAATAGTTAAGAAGAAAACAATTATTTAATTTCCCTAGCTTTTTATTTATTAAAAGGCCTTTTCTAATTATTATATAACTAAAGCTTATTAACTTTAATTATAATCTAATCTTAGATATTAATCTAAAATTAGCTCTTTAGATATTTATTATATAATAAAAAAAATAAATTAAAAATCTTATATTAATATATAAAAATAGAAAATAATTAGACTTTAAATAAAATTAATTTATTACTTATATAATATTTAATTAATATAAACTATGATTCCAGGAGCTACTTAGAGCCCTAGAGATCTTTTATATATTCTTCTAAGAAATTATTTATTGCTTAAATAAAATACCAAAAAGAGCTATAAAAAGGGTAAAATAGTTGGGTTGGATTGGCTGGGTTAGCTTGGGTTAGATTGGCTATTATTATTAGGTATTTAAAGGTAAAGAAATTTAATTAGGCTATTATTATTATCCAACTTATCCCTTAATGTAAAGCCACT